>CM040439.1:40263743-40315746 GCA_022702705.1 Papilionanthe hookeriana x Papilionanthe teres
ATCTCTTCTCATTGCAACGATTCGATCTAATCAATTCAATTTTCTTTCGAGGTTGGAGATGTTACATCTAAAACCTCGAACTCCAATTTTCATTTCAAATCAAATCCTTCAAATTAATTTTGACAAACTTCAATCTAAATCGAAACTCCAAACTAAAATTTAAACTCACACATCAAAGCTTAAATTGAAACAAAATAAAATCTAAGTCGAAATTCCCCGCATCATGTGATTTGGGATTTACCTCCTCTTCCTTTCCCCGCCGAGAGTTCAAGGATCTTCGGTTCCGGAGATATACTCGACACTCCCCGGCCAGAATCTCTTCTACTTCGTCCCAAGTTCGTCACTGGACATCCGTGTTGGTTTTGTTGATCGCTTCGGTCAACACCAATACGCGCGGTGTGCTCCGTCGGCTCACCACACCTATCGGGGGTCCATTTGTCGACCTCATTTTCGATGAGGTCTTCCTTTCTTCTTTTTAGTGCTTAAGATCTAGCCTTCAGGCTTTTCCTTTCGACTATCTTAGAGGACTAGAATCGGGACCCGCCTTTTAGAAATTCAAACCACTTCTAAACTCCCTGCAAACTCCACAAACTTGACTATAGACCCCTAATCACCTAGAGGGTTGAAATCAAATGTGGAAGTTTAAAGGATGAGTTCCTATAGGACTCTTTGGCCTTAGGACTGCCCTGGGTAGCTTGGTCTGGTGAGGGGGCTGACTTACACTACACCTACACACTACACTCCCACACACCTCCTAAAACCACACCCATACCCAACTTAACCTCCTAACTCATGTAGGTGATTCACATGGATGGTCCTTAACCCCTAAGCCCTTGCGCAGGGTTAGGAACAACATAGCTGAATGCCTCAAATGAGTCCTTTCATGGCTCATATGGGTTTGAAATGGCTTCATGGCTCAACCAAAATGATTTCACCCCACTCAAATTCACCCAATCTTCAATTTCCCAAATTTTCAATTTTTGACCCCTGGACCCTACACCTACTAAACCTACCCAAAACCCTTGAAATTACCCAAATTTTTGCAAAATTTCCAAATTACCTAAAATTTTCCAAAATCAATCCCAAACACCTCCACATCACTCAAATTGATCATCCATACCCAAAAATACCAAAAATTCCAAGAAAACCTCCCAATACCCTCCAAATAACCCAAAATACCCTTCTTGGCCTAAAAATCCAAAAATTCAAAAAATTCCCAGAAAATTCCAGAAAATCCCAAATATTCCCAATTTCATTTTGTCCAACTACATCATGGGCCAATTTTATCAATTTACCCTACTTTTGTCAAAACCCCCAAATTGACCCATTTTAACCCAAAGTGAACCCAATGTTAAACCAAACCTATCCAATTGACCCAAATTCTGGTCCAATTCAATTCTAAACTTCAATTCAACATTCCCAATACCAATTTAGACTAAATCCAAGTCCAATTTGATTGACATTTGGATCCAATTTCACTTTGGGCCTTAAAGCCCAAATTTGGACCCATGACCCAAACTTAGCCCAAACTAACCCAATTCAACTCCAATTAACCCCAAATCTTTTCTAAACCTTCCTTAACATCCTCATAAACAAAACACTAACATGAGTTGCCCAAGATTTTGACCCAAACCCCACTCAAATTCAACCCAAAATCAAAAAGCCCAATTTCGACCTAAACCCAAATCTAACCCAAATAGGCCCAAACCTCAAAATTAAAACCCAACCAAAGCCAAAACCTCTTTGAAACACTCCCATAAACATTTCTTAACATTTATTTTACATCAATTTCAACCCTAGCCCAACATTGGCCCAAGTTAGCCTAATTTGACCTACATTGGCCCATTTACCAAATAAACCCAAATTCAACCCAATTCAAACCCAAACCACCTTAAATCTATTTCAAATTATTCATGAAACATCCCTAAACCAAAACCAACAACTATTTGGCCCAAACTTCTACAAAAATTCCCATCCATGAACACATCCTTAAACTTAAAAGCCCACTTCCCTTAAACCTTCTTAAAAGCCCATTTCCTTCAAAATTCAAAAGCCCAAATCTACCCTAAAGCCCACATGACATCTCCATTTGTCATCCATTTAATTAAATCCATTACCTAAGTCCTAAAATCATCATTGAATTATTCCAAATGAAGCTTCATCCAAATTCCCATCAAATTACCAAAAATTTCTTAAAACCCATTTTTATGAAATCGACTCAACTTTCTCCAAGCCAAAGACAAGCCACGCAAGCCATTGACAAGCCACATGAAGCCATGGGAGGCTTGACATGTGACCATGCCATTAATGGTAAAAGGAGGGGCTCCTTTCCTAATCTTTCATTAAGCCTTTTTTACCTTAAGCATGTCACACACTAAACCATGTTTAGCCACCTCATCATGGATAGAGACCACACCACTCTCTCTGGCTGACCCAACCGATCCTCTCAGCCCAAAATCAGGCCATGGGGAGGTGAACCAAGCCCAAAAGGTGGGTTGAACCATTTGGACCCAAAATAGTGCTCATCCCCCATTCCATTTCAATCCAACTCCTTTACACATGGCAATTGCCGATTGATTGCACAAGCCTCCAGCCCCGACCCACCCGAGCTTCGAGGGTGACTCGACCTCGGCCGGCCGGCCACCAGTGCCGCCGGAAAACACCATGGCCGAGAGCTCACATGTGAGCCAACATTGAAATTCTCACTTGTCGAGCCGCCCCATCCCTAGTGGTCACCATGGCTGATCTTCTCCTCACTCGCAGCAGACTTGATCCCAAGCCCTAACTCCCCCTGGGAGGCCTCACAGCCAGCTCTATTTAAACTCCACCCCTCTCGGCCATGAAGGGAGAAGCACAAACCTTGCCAAAACTCTGCCAAAATTGTTCCAGACCCTTCTCCACCCTTAGAGCACTTGATCCCCAAATGAAATCCCCCGCCATTTCTCCTCCGTAAGCTCAATTTCAGAGGTGAAATTCCACCCAAAACCAGGACACTTCTCCACAGGTGAGCCAATCCCCAAATTGATCGGCTCTACACCTTCACTGCACCAAGGGAAGGTGTCCACCATCAAAAGCCCCATCTCCGAAGCCACCCAGCTTGCTCCAGACCTCCAAGCTTTGTGATCGGGCTTGGTCGAAATCATATCCGGACAATTCACTGCACCGTGAGACTTCATCCGGAGCTTGCTCAGGACCCAATCGAAGGTGCAACAACTCTCGATCAAGCCACACTTCTCTGAGCCAAGGTATGAGCTAACTCTTCATCCCGAGCTTTTGAAGATTCTCTATTTCAAATGCCTTAGTTCCAATGCATGTTAGCCGTATAGATGTGTTCGTCTCTTCAAGACGAATCCATAGAGCATAAGAACATAAAAATCCATCGAGTATCGAGCGAGATATTAGGGATTTAGTGTGGACGGCTATCGGAGCGAGGACACTTGGGGACGATGAACGGATGCCTTCCATTCAATACACGCGCGGACGAACGGCTCGGATGGCGTCGGACCAGAGACGGTACGAGAACCGCGGGGCCCGGGCTGCCGACTCGGGTGGCGGCGTCGAATGGGAGCGCGACGCGTGTGCGTTCGGAGTCGCCGAGGTTGACGCGGCGCCGCGTGGATAAATAGAAAATTAGGGTATTTTTTTATTTATTTAATTCCCTAAACTTCAAAAATCCATATCTTTGTGTAGAAAAATCACAAAAATAAAATAAAAATACCCTCTTGCTCAGTGAACAGAGGAGAATAATGTGGAAAAGAAATCATTTAATTTCATTAAGTATTTTATTTTTTATAATTTATTTACTCTCTTCATACATTTAATTCTCCATGCATTCATACAATTCACCATGGCATGAGACCATAGGAGCTTTAAGCCTCCGAATTTGGGAACATTCCCTGAATTTTCCAAAGTCGTAGGCCATCTCTGTGAAAAGTTATTTATTTTTCAAATGCATGTTGCTGTTTTGAGTATTTTAATTCCAAAAATTAGCATGTTGTGAAATAAATTCTAGAAATATTTGGTGATGTTCCTTATGACCAGAGAACTCTAGGAAAAATAGGACTTCGAGTTAATTCACTCGCATTAACCCTAATCGGCTTAAACACCCAAAATAGGTCTTTAATTAATTAGAGTTAACCAGGCATCAAATTGACTTGAAATCAATTCTCCACTGACCTTTAGGATCAGAGGAATCCACCATAAAAATTTGAGGTCAATTGGACTTGGTTAACCCCACTAATCGGGTTAATTAAGCCACTTAGCCATTTTAAACTTTAAAAATTCATAACTTTTAAAATACTTTTTAAAAATTCACCAAATTGGTTTTGGAGCCTCTCTGATATCAGGGGAACCTAAGAAAATTAAAATTTCAATTTTCTAAAAAAGTTGATTTTTAATAATATTTTAATATTTTTAATAATTAAAAAATAATAAAAATCACAAAAATAATAAAATTCACCAAAATGTCACATTTTGAATTTTAATCACTTAGGAACAAATCCCACATTTTTCCTAGGTCTATTTAGTGAGATATTGAATTTTAAAG
The DNA here is from genome assembly GCA_022702705.1 of Papilionanthe hookeriana x Papilionanthe teres. Taxonomy (NCBI): domain Eukaryota; kingdom Viridiplantae; phylum Streptophyta; class Magnoliopsida; order Asparagales; family Orchidaceae; genus Papilionanthe; species Papilionanthe hookeriana x Papilionanthe teres. Next base: position 40,268,290 of record CM040439.1, read on the forward strand.
CCCTAAGGTAATTTTAAAAATTAAAAAATGTATTTTCTAGCATTTTCACTAAAATAATTACAATAAATCATAGAAAAATCAGAAAATTGCAAAATTTGCTTCTCTGGTTTCCTTGATATCAGAGAGATTTTTGAAAAATATGAAATCCATTTTTCAACATTTATTTTATTTTTAAATTAATTAACACTCCAAAACTCAAAATAATTATAATAAAAATAATATAATTCAAAAAATCACCAAAATTAGTCCAAGTGGTCCTCTGGTCATTAGGAATGTCTCCTAATTTTCTTAAGGACAGAAACTTTCTTTTGGTCATGTTATCAAATTTTCCTTGAAAATCTCTATTTTCCACCAAAAATAATTATATAAATAAATTAAATACAGAAAAATCACATTTTCTCCTCTCATGTCTTTATTGACATATGAGTGAAGTCACATAAAAATTTCAAGTTCATTTAAGTTCAATTTAGTGAGTTATGAAATTATTAAGCTTAAAGGGTAAAATGGTAATTGAAATCTTTAATCCTTAATTAAAACTTTAGGTTTAATAAAAATTAACAAGTAAAATATTTGATCCTAATCTGATTTGGATGATTGAAATTTAAATAATTAAAGGGCAGAAACCCATTAAACAATTTCAAAATGATTAAACTTTAATTAAATAATTGATTAAATTTGGAAGAATAATAAAATTGGAATTATTAAAATAGGGATATTATTAGGAAGAGATTTATTCTTTAATTTAAAAAATCCCTAAATTAATTATCTCATTAATATTCAACTCTTAATTAAAATGATAATTCAAATTCAAAATATTAAAAGACTTAATCATTAAACTAAAGTCAAATTATTAAACTCTTTCAAAAATTTCAATTAAAATTAAAAATAAAGTAAATTAAAGATAAATTAAATTAAAATTAAATTAAATTTAATAATTAAATTAAATTAAGACAAATTAAATTAAATTAAATTAAATTAAACAATTAAATTAAATTAAATTAAATTAAATTAAAATTAAATTAAATTAAATTAAACAATTAAATTAAATTAAATTAAATTAAATTAAAATTAAATTAAATTAAATTAAACAATTAAATTAAATTAAATTAAATAATTAAAATTAAATTAAATTAAATTAAACAATTAAATTAAATTAAATTAAATTAAATAATTAAATTAAATTAAATCAAATCAAATTAATTAAACACCAAATCAAATTAAATCGAACTATGTTAAACTAAATTAAAACTCAATTAAATTAAATTGAATTAAATATAACATCACCTAAAACAGAAAGAAAATAAATTTAAAGAAAAACAACTTGAACACTATTCCAAATTTAAACTCTTTAACTTAAACCAAATCATTTGAATACTAACTTACCCTTGAAAGCTTTAGTTATTATAACTCCTAAATGGAACATCAAATGAAGTGTCACTTCACTCATAGGATATTCAAATGTCCTAGTTCACTGAGCCAAAAACAAGACTTGAAAACCTCGGACGATCGATTCATTTATATAATTAAATTCGTTTGGACTTAAAACAATCCTAGAAATATTGAAAAGATGTTTAAGATTCTTCTTAAGCACTTCCTCAATATGATAGGATATTTATAAGAACAATTGGACTTAATTGTCCTTTGATGAAGAAAATCGTCCTTAAACCAAAACACAAAGAACCTAGACGTCATAGGAAATGACTAGCCATAGGATTAGGAATTTGGTAGAAAACCATAACCTTTCCCTTAGCTTTACCTAGGAACTCGCTTAAATATGCTAATCGTGTTTTAAGTGCAGCTTGGGATGACGGGAAGACCCTCCGAGTACGCATTTGTATTATTGCAATTTACTTTCCTGCAATTTATTTTCCGACAATTTACATTATTGCAATTTACTTTATTGCAACCGCGTTTATTTTTCTTGCATGATAAAACAACCGTTGCATGAAAACCCACACCTTTAGGATAGCCCTCAAAACCGAAACCAAAATTAAGTTAAAAGTCATTGCAAGATAAAATTCACCGCCACAACATTTCAAAATATAAAACAACTCAAAATTTAATCACAAACAGAACACAAAACTACAATTACAACTAAATTAAAACGTCCCGTTGGATGATCGGGAATACCTCGGATGATGTAACCTACGTGTTGCTAACGGGATTTCCCACGAGTCTAAATGAAAGTGTGGAACTCATTCAGATTGAGTTTAGCAAATTCATCCGGACTAAGTGAATCCGATAAAAATAATGATGCCGGAAGGATGGAACCGTGGGATCTTAACCAGGTGTCGTTATAATCAACTTTAAGATTTGTTTTAAATAAAACATAAAAAAAAACACCCGGAAATTAAGATTTTCTCTAAACCAAAACACTTTTCTCAACTCCTCGATTTATGATTTCTAAAACTAAACCTCGCAACAACAAGGAGCTCGGAGCATGGTGGGCAGCACGACCATCGTCATCAGCGAAAACTCGAGTCTACTTCAGCAAAACTTTCCTAGAATTAAAACAACCAAGCCATAGGACTTCGAGGTAGCTCGCCTAGTGCAACATAAATCCTCAACTCTTCGTTAGGCATTTGCATTGCAAATTAAGCCCTAACCGGTCTTAGGATTCCGAGGTAGTCGTCCGATACGACAATAAACCCTCACATCTTCTAGTGCTATTTGTTTGATTTTATCATACAAATATAAGCCCTAATTAATTGAAATCGGCAAGATTGAAATATCAAATAAACATTAGGACTTTCCTAAATTCAAGACAAACAATAGGATAGTCGGGAAATTATCGAAGTTCACTTCGAATCAGCTGATTTCTCCTACCTCTCTTCCTTTGGATTCACAAAACAAAATGTTCCAAAATTTGATCCATTCCCTATCGAAATTCCAAAATTCAATCTTTGAAAACCTTAAACTTTCAAATTCTTGAGAGCGAGAATTATTGGTTATTATCGAGAGTTTTCTTAGGTGATTCCCGTCACTTAAGATGTAATTAACTATAGGGGCTTGCCCTTATAGGGAATTTTAAAGAACCTGAGTAATATAAACCCCGTTTAATACTTTCATATTAAGCAGGGGAATTTGTCGGCTTATAAAATTGGTTCGCAGACCAAACGGATGTCACAAAACTTCTAGTTTATTTGATCGAGCCCCACCATCAAGCAGTGTGTCTATCCTTAGGGATAGATACACGGTTTATGGTGCGGCGCTCGTTTATATAAACTATTTGGGGATGTGAGATCGGTTTAATCTCATATCTTAAAACTTTCAAATTTAAAAATTATTTTCAAAATCAAATACTACTTTCTAAATTATATATATATTTAAATTAAATTTAAAATTTAAATTCGCCGACAACTTCTGTTAGGCGACCCCCCTTTTAAAATAAAACACAACCTAAAAAATAATGCCGACAGTAGGTAGGAAGAAAATTTTATAAAATATTCTTTAATCAGAAGTTATTAAGCATTGAAAGGTATATTGTTACAAACAGGAAGAAACAGGTGTGTAGTAGAATGTAAATCTTAGTTAAACAAATTATAACATAAGGATTTGCTAAGTAATCGACCACTTTAACTCATATGCAGACATATATGTGTACTAGAGCATAAAGAAAATAGTGGTACAGTAAAATTAAAATGTGCATAATCCACAAAATATTATTTACAAATAACATAAAAATCCAGTACAATGAGATAACTAAAAGTAAGTAAAAACTAGGAAAAGTAAACTCATACATATTCATAATAACTATTACTACTACTCCTCCTCCTCCTCCTCATCATCATCATCACCATCATAATCCTCATCATCCTCATCCATAGCCTAATGGCATTCAAACGTCTGATAATGAAGATAAGCAGGGAGCTCTTCACTCTGATCTCCCTTCAGAAAGCTCATAGAGAAGTATTGAAACTAGCTTTGTAATCACTTTTGTGTTTCAAGTAAAGTTTCAAATGTTCCCAGTGATCCTCATTTTCCTGTAGCTGACACTATACAAAAGATATATCATCTTGATGCATCTAAAATTGCTCAAGTATAGTGTCCATACTAAAGGAAGGATGAGTCAAAGTACTAGAGGTAGAAGGCCTCAAAGCTGAAGTAGAAGGAATATCAGAAGCTCTAGCTCGAGATCTTCCTTATAAATCCACATTAGTATTATCTATATGCTTTAGTGGCTACAGTAGCTCCTCTCAAGGTTTAAATTTAACCCCAGATTACTTACAAATAGTAAAGATAAGAGAAGGGTAATCCAAACCTGATGTGGTACTAGCTCTGGCAGACATGAAAATAGACTTGTAGATCAGTGAGCCAACAACAATAGGTTTTATCTTCTTAATGCAATAGTTTAGAATGGCTCTCTCCCTAGTCACTTCACTCAAATTTTTTGTAGGAAGAAATTGAGCAGAGATAAAATAATGTCAAGCTTTAGATGGGGCATTAAGCATAGAAGAAGAAACATTTACCTTATTGTCATCCTTAATTTTCCATGCTCCATGCCCATCTGTCAGAAATCTAAAAATCTCATTAAGCTCTGATTCAAATGGATCAAATTCATAATAAAAGCAATCGGAACACTAGGAAGCTTGCATAATGCATTGATTCGTTTAGGGGTAAACTCAATTCCCCTCTCTAGAACAAACACTTCATCATCCTCATGGAGACTCACAAAAAATTCTTGAACCACAGAAATAACTGCTACAGCAGTAAAGTAGTTGAAACGTTTCTAATGACGAGCTACAATCAGATTCTCTACAGAACCACTGAGACTAGAAAATCTACTTTTAGCTATGAACTTTTTTGATAAGAGAAACTCATTGTATCGATCTTGTGCTTGTAGATTGATAACCTTCTTATTATCAATGATTTACTTCCCCTACATCTCTTTGTTTTCCCAAAAATCTGAAGTTTTTTGCCTTAAATTTCTCAGGCAAAGTGTAGATCTTACCCGAAGAAGAAGAAATCTGAAGTTTTTTAGCCTTAAATCACCAGGAATCATAAACTAGGAGAAGTAATAGGGAGTTATTGGCATGCGAATGGGGAATAAGATGAATTTTGAGCACAAAAATGGCGTCGAACCAAACAGTTTCACGATTTAAGGTCTTTAACTGGCGATTCAGTCAGTTTGGTGCTTAGACACCCTGCTTCTTGAGTAACTGGCTCTTAGGCGCCAGGTTTCGGAGCTTAGGCGCTAGTTGTAAATTTTAATTTTTTTTTATTTTATTAAAATATAAGCACTGCAAACCTAAGGCCTTCAAACCCAAATTTACTCGACTCAACATCATTTTAATATTTAATTATCTTCCAATAATTCCCCGACTTCCATTTGTACCAGCACTAAATACTTAAAATATAAACAATCCAAATGATCCAAGCACACAAACATCATATATCAAACTTACAAACTTAATATAAATTCATAAACATCAGTTCAATACAAACCAACAAAAACATCAATCTAACATAAGTAAATAAACAAATTCAAACACATACACATATAATATGGAGACATAGCTACACTTACAGATCAAAGTTCAACATATCAATCACACTTAAAAATAAGAATTTCCAATAAAAAGCACCCACTGCTAATAATTATGAACGCTATTATCCTCCACCTTTTTATTCATAGCATGATGATGTGCAAACAGGTTATAAAACTGTTGACCTCACTTTTGTTGAGGTCTAGTCTTTCTTTAGATTAGCCTAGGGTCTAGCCATATGATTTTCCTTATTACTATCTTAGAAGACTAGCAATGGAACCCTTAATCTATAGAAATTTAAAACAGTTGTTTGTTTCACTTCGAGTTTTTAAATGCTTAAAGTCTAACCTCTAAGTACTTAGGAGGATGAGACTAAGCATTAGAAAGCTCATGAGGAGTTCCCGATAAGATGGTCAAGCCTTAGGACTTACCCTAGAAGGTCTGGTATGAGTGAGGCTCACACACAAACTCACACCCACTTTACACTTACACTCACTACCTCAAACCCTAAACCAAACATGCCAAACTTCTTCACACTTGATCCCCTACCCTTTTGGAAACTCATGTGGGTGGTTCCTTAAGCCCTTGGACCTATGCTAAGGTTTGGGTTAGAACCAACACATGGAGGATCCAAGGTGGGATTTCTCTTGGTTCATGGCTCAAATGGGTTATCATCCTCATTCAACCTCAATTTTACCAAAAATCTAAACTTTTGACCCCTTACCCCTAAAGCTCCTCTAAATTACCAAATTACCCCTAAACCACAATTTTGACCAAAATCCCAAAAATTGCCCAAATTACCCAATTTTCTCCAAAAAACATTCCAAAACACTCCTCACCACTCAAAATACCCAAAACGCCTCAAATTTACCAAAATTCCCAAAATACCCAAAATGACTAAAATCCCCTCCAAATTCAAAAATTCCCAAAAATTTCAAAATCATCCCAAATGTCTTTAAAATCAATTTAAACCACTTTACATGATTTAATTTGACCAAATTGACCCATTATGACCAAAAGCCTCAAATTGTCCCCTTTAAGCCTAAAATGCCCAAATCACCCCCAATGTCCACCCAATTGACCTCAATCTTCCCCAATTTCAATTATAAACACAAATTCACCATGCCTAATCTCAATTCAAATGAAATCTAAGTCCAATTTGACCCAATTTCAAGCTCAATTTCAATCCAAACCAAAAAGCCCCAATTTTGGCCATATTACCTAAATCCCCCAAATTGAACCTCTTAGTCAAGGCATTTTCCTCAAATTTGAATCCTAAACTCTTCATAACATTCCTACACACCAAATTGTTCCACCAATTAACCAAAATTTGAGCCTAAACCTCACCCAAATTCAACTTAAATCAAAATCCCAAAATTTGCCCCAAATGTGCCATATGCCTAAATTCCACCAAATTTAATGTTTTAACCCTGAAATTTCTACCCATTTTCTATTGAAAACACCTCATGACATTCCCCTAGACCAATTTGATCTATATATTAAGGCATAACTCTAATCTAGCCTAACCCAAACCCAAGCTAACCCAAATGTCCCAAAATTCACCAAATGACCAAATCAAGCCAAATTAATCCTCCAAACCAACTCAAAACAACTCCAATCCTTTCTAACACCTTCCTGAATTCATAGAGAATTGATCAATCAATTGGGCCCAACCCAAGCTTAAACCCAAGTTAGTCAAACCTAGCCCAAATTGAACCCCAATTGTGACCTAACTAGCCTAATGTGACGAATCAAACCTTCCACAGCCATCAAATTGACCCTAGGGACTGAGCTAGATCCATCTAGCCCAACCTAGTGGAGCCATGGACCAAGGGTCCCCTAATTTGGGTGGTTTTTTCCCATTTTAGGCTAAGATAAGGGTATCTTTGCCAAAATCTTTCCCCAAATCAATTTAATGCCTTGAGTGACTTCTCATTTGCTCACCTGACTACTGGCTACCTTTCCCTAGCCTGGCCAGCCAGCCTAGTCACTGGAGGAGCCAAAACTGAGAGCTACCTCTCATGGACAAAACCCAAATTCACCCATCCAAGATGGCCAACCCTAATTGGTCAATGATTCCTTTATGCCCTCCACCTAAGCAATTGATTCCACCCACCAGCAAGCCCTGAGCTTCACCCCAACCATAGCTATTTAAACCCCACCTCTTCACGGAAAAAAGAGGAGATGCACATTTACCTTGGGGAAACTCTGCCAAATTGCTTCCAAAGCTTCCTACAGCCCTCCTTCGCTCAAGCCAACCAACTCTCAGCCCCAGCCCCCACTACCTGAGCTCAATTTTTGACCTCAAACTTCAGCTGAAACAGAACACAATCCACCATAGCTCCACACCACACCAAAGTCCAATTAACTGCACCCACACCATCCCTACACTGCGAGAAGAAGATCCCCCGTAAAAGCCCCATCACAAACCCCCTCCAACCATGACTTTGATGAACACTTAAAATCAGGTCTGGTCAAATTGGGGTCTAGGCGCCTAACCAGAGTAAGGGACTTCATCTGCAAGCTCGTTGGACCTCCCTGAAGCTTCTACAACCATCTAATTAAGGCCTTCCATCTCAGACCAAGTTATTGAACTTAACCTTCTTCCCAAGCTTATTTTGATTCTCCATGCACATTGAGTTGATTTCAGGCTAGGTTAGCCGTACATGTCAAATGTCCATAGAAACAAACCCAAAGTGATTTTGTTGAGTCTAGGCCTAGATCTTAGCATTAGAAGGTGGATGGTTTACGGCTTAGGTCAGTTGTGGACGATGACCAGGAGCCATTGGATCACATGTAATGGCTGAACAGCTAGGATCGCGTCGGATGGATGATCTAAACGACGGGTGGCAACTGACCCAAAAGGAGGTGCCAAATGGCGAAACGATGCATGGGAGTTTTGAGCTGTCAAGGATCTAGTCTGCGCAACGTGATTAAACAGAAAAATATGGATTTTCTGTATTTATTTAAATCAACCTAACTTTAAAAATCCATAACTTGGTGTAGAAAAATCACAAAAATAAAATAAAAATACTCTCTTGCTCACTGAACGGAGGAGAACAATGTGGAAATGTTTTGGTGTTTATTTGATGTGTATTTTATTTTAAATTAATTAAATACATTATCGCATGTTTTAAATATATTTTAGCTTAGAAATTTCACCATGGCTTGATCTTTGGGGGTCTTGATCCCTCTGTCTTGGGAGAACTTCCCTGATTTTTCCAAAGTCAAGGGGAATCCCTATGAAGAGATCCTTAATTTTCAAACCTATGGTCACTTTTTTGGTAAAATAATTATAAAAATTAGTATTTTGATCAGAAAAATATAAAATCTACTCTGGTAGGTTCCCTGTGGCCAGACGACCTTAGGAAAAATTTAATATAATATTCCTAATGGCCATTAAACCCTAAAACTAAAAGAAAATTAAATATAACAAAGTAAACATGTAAATGACTTAAAAATTGTTCACCACTCTATTTTAAGGACATGGAACTCCCCATGAAAATTTTAAGAGAATTAGAGTTAATTAACCCACTAAATTTGATTTTTTTTTAAGTGAAATGGTAATTTTGAAACTAAAATAATTATAGTAATTAAAATATAACTCAAAAAGTCACAAAATTAGTTTTGGGAGTTCTCCATGAACATAGGAACATAAGAAAAATAAAATTTGAATTAAAATAAAATTTGCATTTTTAAAGCTATTTTAAATATTTTAATATTCAAAGTAATAAAAAAATTCATAAAAATCAAAAAAATTATGAAAATGTTCTAAATTATCTCTTGATTATTTAGGAGCAATTTGGATAACTTTCCTAATTTTATAAGTAAAGATATTGAATTTAAAAACCTAAAATAATTTTTTAAATGCCTAAAAATGAATTTTTTTAATTTCTCACTAAAATAATTCTAATAATTAAAATATAAATAAAAAAATATGAAATTTATTTCTCTAGAATCCTTGAACTCAGAGAGATTTAATAAAAATATAAAACCTAAGTTTCAATTTAAATCACATTTTATTTTTAGTTAATACTCCAAAACTTAAAGTAGTTTTAATAATTAAAATAAAAGTCAAAAAATCATGAATTTTGACTCAAGCGGTTCTCTGACCTAGGTGAACCTCCAGTAGTTTTTTTCTATGGATAGGTTATGTGTGTTGTCCAAGATATAGAATTCTCTTTGAAAATCCCTATTTTTGCATGTAAATAATTATATAAATTAAATTAAAATTAGAAATTCATATTTTATCCTCTGATGTTTTACTTGACCCAAGGTTAGGGTACCATAAAAATTTTAGAGTCATTTGCATTAAATTTGATAAATTATGAAGTGTTTAGTCCTTATGGGGAAAATTGTAATTTTGAAGATTTGGCCTTAATCAATATTTAGGCTTAATTAAAATTGAAAATGGGCAATGAATAATCTTAATTAATATGATTAAATGATTAAAACATAAAGGGGTAAATGGTAGAAACCAATCCCACCTTTGTCACATTAAAAGATAAATTGACAGTTTCCAATGAATTACTGTAATTTGGAAGATAATAAAAATTAAATAATCCTTAAGGTTAGGGTTGACTTTGGAAGTCAATAATTCACTAATTCAATACCCCTAAGTGGTGTTCAAATGATAATTTGATACTTTGATAAAAATCACATTAGCATATTTAACTTTTTTTAAAATTGCAAATATACCCACTAAGTTTTAAGGGCTTGGTAGTGAGCTAGGCCTAATCAAATTTGACTAATATGGATTAGAAAAGATGATAAGATTAATTGCAAACATATTTCAAATGCTACAAATCCACTTCTAAATTAAGACAGGTTATGTCTTATAATGAACAAACTTGCCCTTTAAGGGACATTCACTTATATAATTTACTGAATGAAGTGACATGTGACAATTACCCTACTCTTAGGGATAATCAAAGCATCAATATTCATTAAGCATGAGGGTATGATATAGCTGAATTATTAGGCAAACCAATAAGTTTGAATGAACTGGAGACTTTCAAATGAAGGTAAGATGTTTGGGGCCCGATCCCTGGACCTTTCTCATAACCTTTTGGATAGCTTGAAGGATGATTAAACTTATTATGCCTTGCTTAAGAAATCATCTGAAACCCACCAAGTTATGACATAAAATTTAGTAGGCTTGTGACAAACCTATCTATAGGCTTTACTTTCCTACAAATTATAAATGTTTACTGCAAAAGATACTAAAATTTCAGGTGGAGGAACGAGAAGACTCGATAGGTACGTTTTATAGTTTACAATACCTTCTTTTCCTGTATTTTTTACTATACTTTTCCTGTTTACAAGCTTGCATGTTAAATGACAAGGTCGCCCTGCATGTTCAAATCCAAAATTATAGGATAGCCGCAAAACCAAAACCAAAATTAAAGTAAAAACAAAATAAAGATAAAATTCTTCGCCACAACAGTCAAAATATAAAACAATTCAAAATTTAATCACAAAAAAAATAAAAATCACAAATGAAACTAAATTAAAACTTCTCTTTGGATGATCGAGAAACCCTCGGAGAAGGCAACCTATAGTTGCTAACGAGATTTCCCACGGTCTGAATGAAAGTACTGAATTCATTTTGTTGAATTTAGTAAATTCATCTGGATTAAGTGAATCCGAAGAAAGTTGTGGTACCAGAACGAGGGAACTGTGGGGTCCTAACCAGTATCGTTGTAATCACTTAAATATTCCCCTAATAAGACATTAAGACATCTCAATTTAAACATTTCTAAAACACAACACTTCTTTAATCTCTTCAATTTAACACTTTTACAACTGAACCTGCTACGACGAGGAGCTTGGAGCATATATAGTGGGCAGAACGGCCATCTTCAACAGAAAAACTCTTTAGAAATAAACAACAAGCCATAGGACTTCGAGGTAGCTTGCCTAGTTTATCATAAATCCTCACTTTATCTCTTTAGGCCTTTGCACCCTGTGCAATATAAGCCCTAACTCGTCTTAGGTTCCAAGATTGTCATCTGATATGATATAAATCTTCCTATCTTCCAGGATATTCACATGATCGGTATTAAGTGAATGTAAGCCCTAAATAATAAAATTGGGAAGATAAAATGCTAAATGAATTATCTCAAATTGAAGCCAAACCATAAGATAGTCTGGGAAATCACCAAGATTCTTCTTGGGGCTGTGGTTTCCCCTAGCTTTCTTTTCCTCTGAATTCCCATAATAACTGTTCCAAACTTGAGCCACTCACCTTTGGATTTCCTATTACCACATTTTCTTGAAGATCCTACCCTTTGGAAGTCATGAATACAATATTTTCTGATCTAAATCAAGATTTTTCTTAGGTGACTTTGGTTATCTAAAATGTAATTAACTATAGGGACTTGCCCTTATAGGAAACTTAATGACCCCAGATTAATATAAACCCTATCTAATTCTTTTATTTTGGATAGGGGAAGTTGTTAGTCAACATAAATGGTTCGCAAAGCAAACAGATGTCATAAGTCTTTAGTTTATTTGATCAAGCCACACCACCAAGCAATGTATCCATTCTTTGGGATAGATACATGGATTGTGGTGCAGTGCTTGATTATTTAAACTATTGCATATATGAGATCGGTTTGATTTCAAATTTTAAAGTTAAAAATTATATTTTCATAAAATCTATATATATCTATATAAATTAAAACCCCAACCAACATTCCGGTGATAGATAAAAATGGTAAGTGAGGAAATTCTTTAGTATTCTTTTCTCTGATCCAATTATTCTTCTGATACACCTTACTTGCACCTCCTGGAAACAAGTCATATGATCAAATTGAACCTTCATCTGTCAGTACAGATGATCAAATTAATTAGATATGTTACTTAACTTGGTATGAATATCCATTATTTCCTCTTTATTCTTCTTGATCATTTTTGTACTACCTTCGAGGCTAAGCACAAGAATCCATTGAAGTAAGTCTGGGCATCCTTGTTGATGGTTTTCCATTACTCTTTCTGTCCATAATCACGAGGAAAAGTGAAACTTAAACTCACTTCCTATTCTCAAATGCTCTCACACACCTGGATAATGAAGCCTCAGAAACATTTGGAAGGTTTATCGAGGTTTTAAAAGGAAGAAGTAGGTAACCTGTCAAGGGGTGGCTTATCTACGATTTTCATACTGTTGCGCCTAGGCGCAAGATTTAGGCGCTTAGGCGTCGAGCTTTTATACTCTAGCGCTTAGGTGCCAGGTTTTTCTGCCTAAGCACCAGTGCTCAAATAAGCACTGCTTCACCTTAGGTCTAATTAATACGACCGAACCTTATCTCAAACACTAAATTTGTGTAAAGTGCCTCCTTACATCTTGTGTGTCTAATAAAAACTTAATAAAATCAAAATTTCAACAACAAACAATAGTAATCGAACCACACAGATAACCATTGGTTGCCTCCCACTAAGCGCCTAGTTTAACATCATCAACCTGATGTATTCAATGATTTACTCGGGTTGACCCAATATCAAGACTTCATCATTTATAGGCCTATTTCCACTTATGTAAGGTTTCAATTTATGTTTGTTTACATTTTATATACTTTCGGTTTTCGTGTCCTTAATATCCAAAACACCATACGGATAGAATTTTATTACAATAAATGACCCCAAACACCTAGACTTTAGTATTTCAGAAAATAATTTCAATATTGTATTATACAATAAGACCTCTTGTCCATGCTCAAAATCTTTTCTTAAAATCTTCCGATCTTACAAAAATTTCATCTTTTCCTTATAAATTTTTGCATTCTCATAAAATTCATTTCTAATTTCCTTGAGCTCGTTTAATTGTAATAATCATTTCTCACCAATGTCCATTAAATTATAAATAAATTCCTTGACTGCCCAATCCAATTCAACAGGCAAGTAATAAGCCTTTCCAAATATGAGCCTATATGGTGACATTCCTATAAGAGTTTTACAAGCAGTCTTATAGGCCCATAATGCATCAAGTCTAGCAGACCAATTTTTTATATTAGGATTTACAGTTTTTTCAATACTCTATTAATTTCATGATTTGATAATTCAGCTATACAAATGGTCTTAGGATGTTATGTTGTGGTAATTCTATGATTAATTCCATATTTATTGGTTAATGTTTCAGTTACTTTATTCTTAAAATGATTTCCTACATCTATAATGATCACTCTTGGAACTCTAAATCTGGTAAAATTATTTTTCTTTAAAAATTTTGCAAAACTCTGAGCATCATAGCAAGGTAGAGAAACTGCTTCAATTCATTTAAACATGTAATCCACGGCTATTAAAATATACATGTTTTCAAAATATGGTATAAATGGTCCCATAAAATCCAAACCACATACATAAAAAATTTCAAGATACAAAGTAAATTTACGGGCATTTCATTTCTTTTAGAAATATTGCCTACTCTCTAACATTAATCACATGTTTTTACATAAATATTAACATCCTTAAATAAAGTAGGCCAATAAATCTAGATTGAAGAATTTTAAATGCAATTTTATCCACTCCAAAATGTCCCCAAAAATCATATTTATGACATTTTGAATAATTTCTTGGGTTTATTCAAATTATACACATCTTCAGATAACTTGATTCTTACATTTCTTATATAAATATAGGTCGTCCCAAAAGTAAAACTTTGCATCGTGAATGAACTTCTTTTAGTGGCATGTTAATCCCTATGATAAAATATTGCTAACTAAATAATTAACTATATTAGCATACCGCGGAAGATGTCATTCAGAAATAGCATATAATGGTTCATCATAAAAATTTTCATTTATTTCATCATCAATATTACCATATTATTTCTATTCTTGCCTTGACAAATGATTAGCAATTTGATTATGAGTTCTCTTCCTATCTACTACTTCAAAGTCAAATTTCCACATCAGAATGACCCATCTTATTTAACTTGGTTTTGCATTATTCTTCAGCATCAGATATTTTATAGAAAAGTGATCATAATACATTATACATTTAACTTCGATTAGATAAGATCTAAATTTATCAAATTTATATACTATTGTCAATAACTTCTTTTCAGATGTAATATTTATTTGAGCTTCAATAAGAGTTTTATTAACATAGTATATAACTTTAAAAACTTATTATATTTTTGCCCTAATGATCCTTGAAATTTATGCTTACATTTTATATATGAATTGATACTTCTCTTTAATTATATCTCTTTCTTTATAATAATTTCAAAACTTGATGCTAATGTAAATAAGAGATTTAAATGATATTTTAAAATGGGATACTTTGAAAGTATATGTATCGTTATCAAGAAAAATAGGACTTCCTAATTAAGCCCCGAGATATCAAACCTACTGGGAAAGTGTTAAATAAAGATTTATATTTTTAGCAAAGAAAACAGAAAAATAACTTTTTACTTTTTTTAGAAAATTTCTTACCCAAACTAAAGACAATATTTTAGGAAATAAAATTTAGTTCTTTTTATTATTTTTTTTAAATTAAAATGAAAGTAAGCAACTACTTTAACTTAATTCTTGTAAGATGAAAACTAATGAAAATGAAATATCTTTTTCTTTATTATGAATCAGTAATAAGTCATGGAATTTTGTTGTGGAAAAATACTAAATGTGTTGTGTAAAATAGGAGCAATTATATTTTTTACCCTTACTAAAGATGCTATAAATAACATAGGTTAATATATTATTTTATAAATCTTGAAGTCGGGTTAGGCATGAAAGATACTAGCTCTCACTCTAGAGTTTCCTCTTCTCCCTCCAACTGGGGGCTAACATCTTGTATCAAAACATAAAATAATAAATCAAATTGGGGGTTTTGGTATGTCACTCTAAAGTCCTCTAATTCTACACCCATCAAAGTATATCTCTCTATTTATTTGCATTCAATCATATGGACTGCATTCTCACTCATATAATCTCATGTGATTCTTACCAATTGTTTACTGAGACAATACCATATCGGTTCTTAGATGTTCTTGATGCACCAAAAATATATACGCTTTTTGCTATATTATTTTACTTATTTTTGGTGATATTACACTTTAAAAGGAAGGTATTTTAAATGTTTTTTTGTTTTAGGTACAAGAAATATGATTGGAGCACAAAGAAGCAAAAAAGGTGCAATTTGAAGTAAAAACGAGCAAGAAAACAAATTTTGGCTTGACACCTTTCGATAAGACTTTTTATGCTTAATCTCTTTTACACTTCTTGCATATTTTTGAATGAGATTAAACTTTAAAGAAATATTATTTTTATGCTTATTTTGTAGGGCTATCTGTTAGGAACGCAACGCAACTGAAATGGGACGAATCTGAGCTGAAATGGAGCCAAACGGAGCAAAATGGTGGAGTTGCGCAGGATGGGCGCTGGGGGGGCCCAAACTGGCGTCGGAGGTGCCAGAAACCTAAGGGTACAAAAAAATAGGGCGCTGGCAGTGCCCTATTTAGCGCCAGGGGTGGCCGAGACGGCCTGGATGCAATATTAGGCGGTTTTTGGCCAAATACATCGAATCTAGACGCTTTTTGGAAGGTTTCTTCATGCACCTCTTGGGAAATTCGGCCCTACTCTATTTTAAACCAAATTTGAAGTTAAAAATAGAGAGGAGAAGAGAAGATATGTTAGGAGAAACTTGGAGAATGTTTAAGTTTCTTAGAATAAGAGTATAAATGTAGATTTCTATCCTTTTGGAGAGATTGGAGAGGGGATTTTGAGAGAGTTTGTAAAGAAATGTTCTAGCATTGCATGAATCCGCAGGAGATTTTGTGGGAGAGATTTTCACTTTTCTTTCAAGGAGAAAAAGCTAAGTATTGTGTTCTTCATTGTCTTATGATTTTGTAAACAATTATTTTGTGGATTTGCTTTGAAATAAAATTTTCCATTGTGTTTTCTTCGTGCTTTGTGATGTCTTTTTCTTACTCTTTCTTCTTATTTGGAAATAGTGGCATAAGAAGTTTATGTCATTATTTTCACTTTAATTTTCTTTTGCAATGATAGGATTCATGTTTAGAATATTGAAATGCTTGCTAAAAGATGTTTTAATTATAAATGTGATGGTTTTTACTTGCACTTCATTTACATTACAATAAGGGCCTGTTGTATTGTTAAAATTCGTTGCAATTGCATTGTCTCAAAAGGGGAGTGTAATTCTCAACAAATTGGAACCACATTCAATATACATGAATGAATTGTATAGTTCATGAGGATTGAGTGCAAATAAATAGAGAAATATGGTTTCATGTGCGTCAAACTGGAGGTTTCAGAGTGACAGGCTGAGATCCCCAATTTGGTCCTAAGATTGGTAACTAAAGTTGAAAGTTAGCCTTCAAGTGAAAGGTGAGTGGGAGCTCCGTAGTGACAGTCGGTATCCTCCCAGCCTAGCCTTAGATTTAGTGACTGAACATAGGATATGTCAATGTTCTTTACATGCTTGGAAGAGGGGGTACTCTTTTGAGGGTAAAAAAATATTTATGCTCTTATTTGGCACATACAATATTTAATGCATCTCATTCCTATACATTATCCAATTCGTTACATGAGAATAGTAGTTTTTATTTTCTCAAAATTCACCAAACCAATTTCCCCAAAAAGTGGTATCTTTAGGTATTAATATTTTCCTTTAGAAATAGTTATTAATTATTTTAAAATTAAGATTTACCTTTAGGAGTAGTTGTTAAAAAAATCACTTATATCGACCTTCCAAACTAAAGTCTGATAGTAGTAGACTAGAATTTGACTAAGGACCTCTTACCTCGCTTCACTGTGGGATCGATAAACGGAACTCCATTAGAGCTCTGTATTACTTGATACAATTCGTATACTTGTGTTGGATCATTGTGACTTTATAAAAATTATTATATATTTATTGTTCATAAATCCTTGCATATATAAAAGGCGCAACAAGTTTTTGGCACCGTTGCCGGGGAAGCTTCGGTAAGAATTTTAGGAGAATTTTAGCTGAAGTAATTAGGCTTAGAATTGGAAAATTTAGTGTCGTAAAATTGTGTTTGTGTGAAAAGTGTTTTTTTGTATGAAAAATATTATGAAAAACTGTTTGTGTGAATGTTGTTGGTGAAAATGTTTTGTTGTGTTGAATATATTTTTCGTTTTATTTGCTTTATTGTAAATGTATTGTTTGTTGTGTTATGTACGCAAAACAAAGAATCTGTAGGACTTGTGAGGACTCGAAAAACCAGAAATGGAAATGGAAAACATTCAAAATACTAACTTGGAAAATCATCATAAATCATTGAGGGATTATGTAAATCCTACGATAGATAAAATTCACTCAAATATATAAAACCCTGTTGTAGAAGCTAACTTGTTTGAACTAAATCCAGGGATTATCCAACTTGTGCAGAACAACCAGTTTGTGGGAACTCCTTCGGAGGATCCATATTTACACTTATCTAATTTTCTAGAACTTTGTTCTACATTGCGTTATAATGGCTTGTCAGACAATGTTGTTAGGCTAAGGTTTTTTCCTTTCTCACTAAGGGATAAGGCTAAAATGTGGTTATACTCATTAGCACCTGATTCTTTAAAAATTAGGAGGAGTTAACTTAGAAAATCCTATTTAAGTATTTTCCACCTTCAAGAACTACTCAACTTAGAAACGATATTATCTCATTTTGTCAATATGAAGGGGAATCAATATATGAAATCTGGAGAAGATTAAGAAACTCCTAAGAAAGTGTCCACATCATGCTCTATCAGATTTGTTAATCATTCAAACTTTTTATAATGGGTTATAGGATTCCTTAGGTCCATTATTGATGCTGCTGCTGGTGGTTAATTAATGTCAAAAACATTTGATGAAGCGTTTAATTGAAGAAATTGCTACAAATGAATTTTAATGGCCCTCTGCATGGGTAAATCCTAAAAATGTAGCTAGAGTTCATGATACAGATGCGATTGCAATTCTTGCATCTCAAGTTGCTGCAATATCAAGGATGTTGGACCAATTTGGAATGAATCAACCTCAATTTACTCTTGTAAGTGAGGAAAGTTCATTAGGGTGTGTTGACCTCATTTTTGATGAGGTCTTTTCCCTTCTCTCTCCTTAGTACTTAGGATCTAGCCTTAGGCTTTCCCTTTGACTATCTTAAAGCACTAGAAATGGAACCCACCACTTAGAAATTCAGACACCTCTTAACTCCTTACAAACCCCATAAGTTTGATTGTAAACCCCTAAGTCACTTGGAGGGTTAAGATCAAATGTGGAGGTTTAAAGGATGAGTTCCCTATAGGACTCTTTGGCCTTAAGACTACCCTGGGTGGCCTGGTCTGGTGAGGGTTAACCTACACACATTACACTTTCACACACATTCTAAATCCTAAAACCATTCATACCTAGCTTGACTTTATGACTCATGTAGGTAATTCATATGGATGGACCTTAACCCCTAGGCCCTTGGCTAAGAGGGTTAGGAACAACATAGTGAATGCCTCAAATGAGTCCTCTCATGGCTCTTATGGGCTTGATATGGCTTCATGGATCAACCAAAGTGATTCCATTCTACTCAAACTTGATCAACCTTCATTTTTTTCCAAAATTTCAATTTTTGACCTCCGGGACCCTAAACCTATCAAACCTACCAAATACCCTTGAAATTGTCTAAAATTTACAAAATTGCCTAAATTACCTAAAATTCCTCAAAACCAATCCTAAAAATTTCCCACCATTCAAATTGATCATCCTTAGCCAAATATACCAAAATTTCCAAAAATACCCCCCATACCCTCCAAATACCAAAAATGCCCTTCTAACCAAAAATTCCAAAAATTCCCAAAAAATTCCAGAAAATCCCAAATATTCCTAATTTCATTTTATTCAACTACAATATAAGCCAATTTTGTCAATTTAGCCCACTTTTACCAAAACCCCCAATTTGACCCATTTTTAACCCAAAGTGAACCCAATGTCCCACTAAATCAACCCAAGTGACCTCAATTTTGACCCAATTCAATTCTAAACTTCAATTCAATATCCCCAATATCAATCTAGACCAAATCCAAGTCCAATTTGATTGATATTTGGATCCAATTTCAATTTGAAGCCTAAGGCCCAATTTTGGCCCATGACCTAAACCTAGCCCAAACCAATCCAATTCAACCCCAATTGGCCCCAAACCTTTTCTAAAACCTTCCTAACATCCCCAAAAATAAAACACTAACTTGATTTGCCCCAAAGTTGGACCCAAACTCCACTCAAACCTAACCATAAACCAAAATCCCCTAAATTGGCCTAACCCCACCATGAACCCAAATGGGTCCAAATCCCAAAATCAAAGCCCAACCAAAGTTGAAAACTCTTTGTAACACTCCCATAAAAATTTCTCAACATTAATTTTACATCAAATCTAACATTAGCCCAACCTTAGCCCAAGTTAGCCCAATTTGACCCACTTTGGCCCCTTTACCAAAAAAGCCACAAATCAAACCAATTCAACTCCAAATCACCTCAAATTTGTTTCAAATCACTCATGACACATCCCTAAACTAAACCCAACATTTATTTGGCCCAATCGTTCACAAAATTTCCATCCAACAATTTTTTTTCAAACCTAAAGGCCCACTTTCTTAAACTATTCTAAAATCCCATTTTCACCAAATCCAAAAGGCCCAAAGTCAATCCAAAGCCTACATGACACTTTCACCTCATCATCCCTTTGATTTAAATCACTCCCTAAGTTTTAAATTCATCATTAAACTTTTCTAAACTAATCCACATGCCAATTTCCCCTAAATTCATCAAAAATGCCAAAACCCTTTTTCATGAAACAAGCCAACCTTTTCCAAGCCAAATGTAAGCCAAACGTGAGCCATATGAAGCCATGAGAGTTTTGACACCTCACCTAGTCATTTATGGCAAGAAGAGGGGAGTCTTTCCTAAGCTTTAATTAAGCCCTTTTAACCCCATTTATGCTACACTCTAAACCAAGTTTAGCCACATTACCTTGGATGGGGACTTCACCACCCCTTCCTAGCTGACCCAAATGATTCTCCCTCAGCCCAAAGTCAAGCCTTGGGGAGGTGCACCTAGCCTAAACCATGCCTTGGACCAAATCAAGCCAAAATAAGCCTTCCCCCCTTTCCACTTAAATCAAATCCTTTACACATGTCCAAAGGCAATTGACTGCACCAAACCCCAGCCCTGACTCCCCTGAGTCAGATGGTGACCTGACTCTGGCCGGCCAGCCACCAGGCCGCTGGAAAACACCATTGTCGAGGAGCTTGGAATGAGCCAAATTTCAAATTCTCACCTGCTGAGTTGCCCCACTCCAATTGGCCACCACAACTCTTCATCTCCTCCCCTAGGCAGCTGATCCCAGCCATCAATAACCCCTATAGAGCCCTGGCCATGGCTATTTAAACCAGCCACCCCCTCTCGGCCAAAAGGTTGGCTGAAATCAACTTCACAAAATCCCTCCAAACTCCTCACAGAGCTTCCCCTAGCCAAGAGCAAACCATCCCCACTGTTCTCCTGCCCTAAATCCCATTGATTGAGCTCAATTTTGGAGCTCAATTCTCGAGCCAGAACAGGACATCTCTCAAACCTCCACCAAAATCAAATTAAACTCACCCACACCTACACAGGACCAAGAGAAGGAGTTCCCCAGTGAAAGCCCCCTCTCCAGGCCACCCAATTGCTCTAGCCTCCAAAGTCTGAAATCGGGCCTGGTCACTTTCATACTTAGACCTTTCACCAGGGCCAGAGGCTTCATCCCTAGGCTCTTCCAGCTCCAACGAACGTGCCGAGCACATTCAATTGAGGCCTCACCTCCTGAACCAAGGTATGGTGACTTCTCTTTAACCCGAGCTTCCAGAGATTTTCCATTCTGTTTGCGTTAATTTCATAGCATGTAAACCATATGGATGTGTTCGTCTCTTCAAGACGAATCCATAGAGTATAAGAACACAAAAATCCATTGAGAAACGAGGGAGATATTAGAGTTTGAGTGTGGACGGTCACGGGTGCACACCAGTCGGAGATGACGACCAGCCGCCGTTGGATCGAGCATGTATCGACTGGACGGCTCAGATTGTGTCGGACCATGGAACGGGACGTGAACCGCGGGCCGCGTGGCGCTGAGTCGGATGGCTGCGGCGAATGGGAGCGCACCGTGTGGAGCTTCGGAGACGCTAAGGTTGCCGTGGCGCTGAGTCGAATAAGTAGGAAAATATGGATTTTTTTTTAATTAAATGCCTGAAACTTAGAAAATCCATATCTTTGTGTAGAAAAATCACAAAAAATACCCGCTTTCTCAATGAACAGAGGAGAATAATGTAGAAAAAGAATTGAGTTAATTTGATGAGTATTTTTTTTTAATTAATTATTTACTCATTTCAGTATTTTAATTCTCCATTTGCATAGACAATTTACCATGGCATGAGACCATAGGGCTTTTGAAGCCTCTCATCTTGGGAACATTCCCTGAATTTTTCAAGTCAGAGGCCATCTCTATGGCAAGTTATGTATTTTTCAAGTTTATGTCACTATTTTTGGTATTTTAATTCCATTAATTAGCATATTACTTAGAAAATTCTAGGAAAATTTGGGGAAGTTCCTTAGGACTAGAGGACCCTAGGATAATTATGTTTTGAGTTAATTTATTAAGAATAACCCTAGTTGGCCTAATTACTCAAAACTGAACTTTAATTAATTAGGGTTAACCACACATCAAAAGAACTTGAAAACAATTCTCCATTGATATTTAGGATCAGAGGGACCTCATATAAAAATTTAGAATCAATTGGAAATGTTTAACCCCACTAAATAGATTAATTAAGTCACATAACTAAAATTAAACTTTGAAAATTCATAACCCAAAAAAAAACATTTTAAAAATTCACCAAATTGGTTCTAAGACTTCTCTGGTAATAGAGGAGTCTTAGAAATTTAAAATTGGAATTTTCTAAAAATCTTCATTTTTCACCATATTTTAATATTTTAATAATTAAAAAATCATAAAAATCACAAAAATATTAAAAATCATAAAAATTTCATATTTCACCTCCTAATCACTTAGGAACAAACCAAATATTTTTCATAAGTCTCAAAGTAAAGATATTGAATTTTAAAGCCCTAAAACAATTTTTGAATTAAAAAATGAATTTTTCAACATTTTCACTAATTTAATTCTAATAAATCAAATAAAAATTAGAAAATTATAAAATTTGTTTCTCTGGACTCCTTGAGATTAGAGAGATTTAAAAAAATATATAAAATCCATTTTTTAAGTTTAATTTTATTTTATAATTGATTAATACTCCAAAACTCAAAATAATTATAATAAATAAAATATAATTCAAAAAATCACCAAAATTGGTTCAAGTGGTCCTCTAGTCATTAGGAACATCCCAAAATTTTCTTAAGGACAAAAACCTTACCTTGGTCATGTTGTTGAATTTCCATTGAAAATCCCTATTTTTCATTAAAATAATTATATAAATTAAATTAAATTTAGAAAAATCACATTTTTCTCCTCTAATATCTTAATTGACATGTGAGTGAAGTGACATAAAAATTTCAAGCTCATTTGAGCTCAATTTGATGAGTTATGAAATAATTAAGCTTAAAAGGGCATATTAATAATTAAGAATTTTAACCCCTAATTAAAACTTTAGGTTTAATCAAAATGGGGGGTAAAATATTTGATCTTAAATTATTCTTAGATGACTGAAACTTTGGAAAATAAAAGGGTAGGAACTCATTGATCACTTTTAATAAACCAAAAAAAATGAAACCTTAATTAATTAAATAATTTGAATTTTGGAAGAATAATTAAAATTTTGGATTATTAAAATGGGGATATAATTTAGAGAGACTATAATCACTTAAACTAAAATCCCCAAATGAATCACTTTAATTATATTTAACTCTTAATTAAACTTAAGATGATAATTGAAATTAATAAATTAATAATAAAGAAAAGGTAACCCTTAATTAAATCAAAACTTAAAATATTAAATAACTTAATAATAAAATTGAAATAAATTTAAAACATTAAAAAAATTATTAATTTCAAAAATCACTTGAAAGAAAATTTAAAAAAAACTTGAAACATCAAAATCAATTTCACAAAAATAATTCTTAATTAAAAAAAATCAAACCAATTAAAAGTTAATCTAGAATATTGCAATTAAATTAAAATTAAATCATTAAAGTCTAAATTAAATAATTTAAACTCCTCTTTCAATTCAAATAAGTTTAAAACACTTAAGAATAAAACAACTTGAACACTATTCCAAACTTAAATTTATTAAAATTTTATAACTAAATTAAATCACCTTAAAACATTAATTCTAGTTTTAAATCGTTGAAATTCTTAATGAATTGATTTGCCCCTTAAGACTTTTATCATTATAACTCTTAAATGGAGTATTAAGTGAAATGTCACTTCATTCATGAGATAATCAAATGTCCTAAGTTCACTGAGCAAGAGTTAAAACTTAACTAAAAATTTCTGGATGATTATTCATCTCTACAATAAAAATTCATTTAGACTCGAAATAATCTTAGAAGTATTGAAAAGATGTTTAGAACCCGCTCTAAGCACTTCCTCAATACAATGAGGTGTTTTAAGAAGAATAATTGAACTTAATTGTTCTTTGATGAAGAAAATCATCCACAAAATATAAAGAACCTAGACGTCATAGGAATTGACTAGCAATAGGATTAGAATTTTTTTAGACAACCAGAACCTTCCCTTAACTTTACCTAGGTATTTCTTGCAAATATATAAATGCTTTAATATGTATTTTAACTGCAGCTTGGAAATGATGGGAAGACCCTCCAGGTACGCTTTTATTTTATTACGAGTTACTTACATGCACTGCACTTTACTTTTCTTGCATGTTAAACAAGATTGACACCCTGCATGAAAACTGAAACCTTTAGGATAGCCACAAAACTGAAACCAAAACTAAATTAAAAGTCACACAAGATAAAATTCTCTACCACAACATCTAAAATATAAAACAACTCAAATTTTAATCACAAACAGAACAACAAAACCACAACTTTAACTAAATTAAAATGACTCATTGGATGATCGGGAATACCTCGGATGATGTAACCTACGTGTTGCTAACGGGATTTCCCACAATCTAAATGAAAGTGTGGAACTCATTTAGTTGAGTTTAGCAAATTCATCTGGACTAAGTGAATCAGATAAAAATAACGGTGTCGGAATGATGGAACCGTGGGATCTTAATCGGTGTTGTTATAATCAACTTTAATATTCCCCTAACAAAATATTAAAAACACCTGGACTTTAAGATTTCTCTAAACCAAAACACTTCTCTCATCTCTTGATTATCATTTTCTAAAACTAAACCTCTGCAACAACAAGAAGCTTGGAGCATAGTGGGCAGCACGGTCATCATCATAAGCAAAACATGTGTCTACTTCAGCAAAACCATTCTTAGAATTAAAAAACCAAGCCATACGACTTCAAGGTAGTTTGCCTAGTGAAACATAAATCCTCAACTCTTTGTTAGGCATTTGCATAATCATGTTATGTAAATTAAGTCCTAACTGGTCTTAGGACTCCGAGGTAGTCGTTTGGTACGACATAAACCCTCACATCTTCGAGGCTATTTGTGTGATCATGCCATACAAATATAAGTCCTAAATTAACTAAAATTGGCAAGATTACTACATTAAATAAACTCTCAAATTGAAGCCAAATAAATAGGATAGTTGGGAAGTCACCGAGACTTGTCTCGAATCTGTGACATCCCCTACTTCTCCACCATTGGATTCCTAAAATAACTGTTCCAAATTTGATCCATTCCCAATTGAAATTTCCAAAATCTAATTGTTTAAAAACCTTAAACTTTGAAATTTTTGAGAGCAAAACCACTGATTATTATCGAGAGATTTCTTAAATGATTCCCGTCATTTAAGATGTAATTAACTATAGGGGATTGCCCTTATAGGGAACTTTAAGAACTCAGGTAATATAAACCCTGCTTAATTCCTTTATATTAAGCAGGGGAATTTGTCGGCTTATAAAATTGGTTCGCAGACCAAACGAATGTCACAAATCTTCTAGTTTATTTAACCGAGCCCCATCATCAAGCAGTGTGTCTATTCTTTAGGATAAATATACGGTTTGTGGTGCGGTGCTCATTTATATAAACTATTTGGGATGTGAGGTCAGTTTATTTCATATCTTAAAATTTTCAAACTTAAAAATATTTTCAAAATCAAATGCTACTTTCCAAAATATATCTATATTTAAATTCAATTTAAAATTTAAAATTTGCCTATAATTTATGTTAGGCGACCCCTTTTCAAAATACAACACACAACCTAAAAAATATGTCAACAGGGTGTATGATTGATTCCAACTTATTATATGAGACTTTAAATACCATAAACAACCCATATTCTAACTTTTACAACCCATGTTGGAAGAACCATCCTAATTTTTAACTGGAATCATACTACTAATGATGGAAACCAACAATGGTAAAACAATCACGCAAATCCTAATGAAAATTGGAATAGACAGGGTAACACAAGATATAGGCCTTCACATCCACTGGACTCTAATATTGATCAAAAATTTGAGGATAAGAAGATGTCTATAGACAAAGTGGTATTGCAAAAGGGAAACCAATTGCAAAGTCAAAATGCTAATATTAGAAACATAGAGAATTAACTGGAAGAAAATTTTAATTCACTTAGCAATGGACCTAAAGGAACACTTCCTAGCAACACTGAGATCAAATCTAAAGAGAACGATAATGAATAACTATTCCTTGTTACTGGATAAACTATGATAGATGTGCAAAAAGGAGAGTTGATTATGAATATTAATGACCAGGAAGTCACTTTTGATGTGTTGAAGACTATGAAATTTCCAGCTGAGAGAAAAGATGATGAATGTTTTTTTATGGATGAAATTGATTATCTAAGTAAAGACCATTTCCAAGAAAGTTTTGAGAGTAAGATAACATATGAAGTCAGAATGGATTTTCATGATGAGTTAAAAACGTTATCTAAAAAAGACTATATGTATGTTCAAGAGGTGTAAAATGATGGAAGCTGCCTAAAATAGTGAACTTGTAATTCCATTTGTTGAAAAATCTCACGAACTTAAGGTTGATGTACCCCATACAATTTTAAAGCCTGCCTATTGAAGGAATTCATCTACACCACCAGTCTTTATATCTTCATATTCAACTCAATTACAAGAAAAACCTGAATTGAATATTGAACAAAATAAAGATATCGAACTAAGACTTGGAAGAGAATTTGAGCATAAATTTCAAAAGAACTTTGAGTTAAGAAAAAAGGATAAGGATATTGCAAGACCATTGGAAGAAATTCCTAAGGAATTAGAAAAAACTATTTGCTCAACTAAGATAGATCCTGCATCATTTAATAGTTATAAAGGGGAAGAATTGGAAGATAACTTGAAACAGAAGAGTGACATAGAATAATTTGATCCTGAATCTGAATTATCTAGAGAGAATCTGATCCAAATTTTGGGAGATCTTGAATTATCTTATAGAGATCCACTTCTTATAAATTTCAAGGATGATATGCGGATTGAGAAAATCAATAGAAGAATATTGGATCTAGAAAGAAATATGAGGAACAATGGTATAAATCCATCTGAAAAGGATGAGCTAAATGAAAAATTACAATTTGAGGATTTTGTAGGAATTCCTGGATCTGAAAAGGATTGGGCGATTGATCGAGGATTGCTTAATTGGAATTTTGATCCAGGAGGAATCATTTCTCGAACCCGCAACGTTAAAACCAAGCATTTTATGGGAGGCAACCCATAGTTATCAATGTGTTTTGATTTAGTATGCTTAAGAGTTTAGTGTTTTATTTTGTTTGCTTTAGTATGGATTGATCAGCTTAATTCATGTTTGGATTAGTGGATTGACTTGATCTTTATGTGTCATTATGGATTGATCAGTTTGATTGTTGTTGGTAGATGTTTGGATTGTTAGTGGTTGGATTTGATCTTTGTGTGTCATGTGGGAGGTGATTCCCTAACTTCTTATTATGGTTAGACTTATATGTTCTCTTGTAGCAGTTGGATTGATGAGTCCACTATGACTCGAGTCTTACCTGGACTTGAGTTTTACAAGAGATATCATGAATTTAAACAATGACAGCTTCATCTCAATTTTGTTACATCCTTTCTCTAACTTTGTTTTCATTCTGTAGGAGTCACGAATTTAATTGATGAATAACTTTAGGATGATCTTACACTACAATATGTAACTGTTAAAGGTGTTTAATTAAAGGAATTAAATGATGCCTGAGATTGTTGTACGGAAACTAATTTATCAGGGATAATCTTATCTTTGGAATTATAATCTATAAAATCATATTTAAAAAAGTACCTAATTTACTAGTGTAGTGATTCAGTTAGAAATTGGAACTAAATCAGTGTGATGTGATGAGTTAATGGAAGAATTGACCTCATTTATCTTATGTGTGTTTTTGTTTGTGTTACAATTTTATATAATGATTGAAGAACATTTTTATATTCTCTTACTGATACCTGCTATGCTAATTAAACTTTTATTTAATGAATTTCATTCTGCATGATTAGTTTATATTTACTTTCTACTGCATATTGTTCTGTCCTAATGAATATTTGTAAATGTTTTTGATAAACATGTGTGGTAGAGAGAATTTCTGAACAGTTTTCTTCCTCCTTATATTTTCTGTATTGAATGCTATATATGTTAAAAATTAAGTTTGGGGGTAGGAAGAAAAATAAATTTTAAAGTGAAAATACTTTCTTTTAGTGTAATTTTATTACAAGCATGTTTTAGGTTAGATTTACTTTCTCCTACAGTCATTATATCATGATTATGCATGTATATGAATTTGATAGAATGTTGTATTAGTAAGTAGATTCAACCTTTACTTTTTCTTCCTGCAACATTTTATGGAATTAATTGCAAAATATTTTAAAATTTAAGTTTGGGGGAAGAAAAATTTTTAAAATGTAACTTTATTTGTCCTTAGTAGCCTGTATTTAATTTGATATCATTTTTAAAATGACTTGTGGTATGTGGTGTTACCTTTAGGTTACTATAATTTGGATTTTAGGAATGTTAGAAAAATAACTTAGTTGAAATCCTATGTGAAAAAACTGTTCTAGAGTTAAGATATTTTGTAGGAAACATTGAAAAAATGATTTTTCTATTTATGGTAGAATGGAGTTGAATATTTGAAAAGGTAAAATTCTTAGATTTATACTTAATGAGAATTGAGCCTTTATTGAAAACCTTTTTCGAACTAATACTTACACTTAAAAAAAGTTAGGGAAAGTTTTGAGTTTTGGATTTTAGAGAGAGGATAGTGAAATTTAAAATTATTAAAGGCCTATCCATATATAGTAATCATCACATAAAAAGAGTGAAAAAAAGGATTAAAAATGATCCCGAAAGAAAGAAAAAAAAAGGTGAAAAAAAAGAATTGAAAATTATCCCGAAAGAAAAGAAAAAAAGAGAAAATAAGTGAGGAGAAGCTTGAGTAGAAGCCTAATCAAAAATTAGTTTCACTTGATTTTTTTTAAATGAAAAGACTTAAAAATAATCTTAAGCTTATTCTTATTTCAAAAGGTATTGGATAAATTGGTCTAGATAAGGTGCTTAAATTCCATTTTTATACTTTCTATGAATCTTTAGTTTGAGAATTTTTAATAACCTTTAAAGTAAATAAAAAAATCAGGATTCCTAAGTTGAATATGAGATATGCTTATACTCTAGTCTTAGGTTGATTTGCTAGAATTTCTCCTATCTTATACTATAACATTTCTGAGATGAAATTATAGGAAACTCTATTGAAACCCACAACCACAAGTCAATATATTTGGTTTTTAAAGTTATAGTGTTACTTGAGGACAAATAACAGTTAAGTTTGGGGGATTTTGATGAACCAAAAATATATATGCTTTTTGTTACATGATTTTACTTCTTTTCGGTGATATTACACTTTAAAAGCAAGGTATTTTGTACATTTTTTTTGTTTTAGGTACAAGAAATGTGATTGGAGCAAAAAGAAGCAAAAATGGTGCAATTTAGAGCAAAAATGAACAAAAATAAATAAATTTTGGCTTGACACCTTTCGATAAATTTTTCTATGCTTAATATCTTTTACAC
The DNA here is from genome assembly GCA_022702705.1 of Papilionanthe hookeriana x Papilionanthe teres. NCBI lineage: Eukaryota > Viridiplantae > Streptophyta > Magnoliopsida > Asparagales > Orchidaceae > Papilionanthe > Papilionanthe hookeriana x Papilionanthe teres. Next base: position 40,297,937 of record CM040439.1, read on the forward strand.
TTCTTGCATATTTTTGAATGAGATTAAACTTTAAAGAAAGGTTAATTTTATGCTTATTTTGTAGGGCTATCTGTTAGGAATGTAATGCAACTAAAATGGGGCGAATCGGAGCTGAAACGGAGCCAAACAGAGCAAAAAGGTGGAGCTGCGCAGAATGGGCGTCGGGGGCGCCCAAACTGGCGTCGGCGGCGCCAGAAACCAAGGGCACGAAAAATAGGGCGCCGGCAACGCCCTATTCAGCGCCGGTGGCGCTCGAGACGGCCTGGATGCGATATTGAGCAGTTTTTGGCCAAATATATTGAATCTTGATGCTTTTTGGAAGGTTTCTTCATGCACCTCTTGGGAAATTCGTCCCTACTCTATTTTAAACTGAATTTGAAGCCAAAAATGTTAGGGAAAACTTGATGAGTTTTTAGGGTTCTTAGAATAAGAGTTGAAATATAGATTTCTACCCTTTTAGAGAGATTGGAGAGAGGATTTTGAGAGAGTTTGTAAGGAAATATTATAGCATTCCATGGATCCGCGGGAGACTTTGTGGGAGAGATTTTCATCTTTCTTTCAAGGGGAAAAAGCTAAGTATTGTGTTCTTCATTATCTTATGATTTTGTAAACACTTATTTTGTGAATTTGCTTTGAAATGAAGTTTTCCGTTGTGATTTCTTCGTGCTTTGTGATGTCTTTTTCTTACTCTTTCTTCTTATTTGGAAATAGTGGCATAAGAAGTTTATGCCATTGTTTTCACTCTACTTTTCTTTTGCAATGAGTAGGATTCATGTTTAGGATATTGAGATGTTTGCTAAATGATATTTTAATTATAAATGTGATGGTTTCTACTTGCATTTCATTTACATTACAATAAGGGCCCGTTGTATTGTTAAAATTTGTTGCAATTGCATTGTTCCAAAAAGGCGGTGTAATTCTCAACAAAGTGGAACCACATTCAATGTTCGTGAATGAATTGTGTAGTTCATGGGAATTGAGTACAAATAAAAAGGGAAATATGGTTTCATGGGCATCGAATTGGAGGTTTCAGGGTGACAGGATGAGATCCCAAATTTGGTCTTAAGATTGGAAACTAAATTTGAAGGTTAGCCTTCAGGTGAAGGGTGAGTGGGAGCTCCGTAGTGACAGCCGATATCCTCCCAGCCTAGCCTTAGATTGAGTGACTGAACTTAGGATATGTCAATGTTCTTTACATGCTTGGAAAAGGGGGTACTCTTTTGAGGGTAAAGAAACATTTATGCTTCTATTTGTCACATAAAATATTTAATGCATCTCATTCATATACATTATCCAATTTGTTACATGAGAATCGTAGTTTTTATTCTCTCAAAATTCACCAAACCAATTTCCCCAAAAATGGTTATATTTAGTATTAATATTTTCCTTTAGAAGTAGTTATTAGTTATTTTAAAATTAAGATTTACCTTTAGGAGTAGTTGTTAAAGAAAACAATTTATATCGACCTTCTAAACTAAAGTCTGATAGTAGTAGACTAGAATTTGACAAAGGACCTCTTACCTCTTTTCCCTGTGGGATCAATAAATGGGATTCTATTAGAGCTCTGTATTACTTTATATGATATGTATATTTCCGATGGATCATTGTGACTTTATAAAAATTATTATATTTCTATTGTTCATAAATCCTTGCACATAAAAAAGTCGCATCAGTTCTCACAATAAATTTTAACATCTTAATTGGCCAATTCAAGAAGTAAATGAAGTGCAAGGTTTTAAATCATCACAACTTCCAACATTGATTACCTTTACTTCACACAACATTCTTCCATATCTTTATTACTTCATCATTTTAAGGAAAAAGATAAAGAAAACTACTCAGAATTCATAGAGAAAATATAATCACAACTTGTTTTAAAAGTAGAAATCATAGAGAAAATATAAGAAGTATTAATTAAAAACCAAATGTAATAACAAAGATAAAGACTTATTTGAATATCCTCTTCACCAAATTCTTGAAAGTTCTTTGAAAACTTTGGTTTCTCTTACAAGATTCCTTAGAGGTTGGCACCCAACTCAAAGGACTCCAATTCTTTACATCTAATGCTGATACAAATTATATCTAAGAAAAATGGTAAAGTGGAGTGATGTGTTACTAAAATAACTCTCTAACATAAACCACACTCTTCAACAACCTAATAATAAGAACCCTCTAAAATCTCTCACAACACCCCCTCTTTTTCTGATCTTCAAGTCCTCTTTTTATAATTTTCCAACAGGTGTCTTCATATCTCTTCAATTTGTGTCCAGATTGAACGAATCTTCCAAGAGATGCATCCATTCAAGAGTATTTTGAATTAAATTTGGCACTAATAGGAAGTAACCCATGTTCTTACCAAGAGATTCCTCAAATACCTCTTCAAAATGGCACCTAAAATTAAATAACTCCTCTTTAGTAATTTTCGCGTGTAAGCGCGAGGTCTCGGCACTTAGCCGCGGGGCTTCTAACACGTAAGATCCAGATCCGGGTGCATAGTTGTTGGGCCTTGGCGCGTAAGCGCAGGTTCCAGTGCTTAGCCGCCACAGAAAAATTTTGCAAATTTCTTCATTTTTTCTCCAAATTTGATCCTTTTTCTCTTCTTTCATCACTTTCATCCATTTAATTACAGCTGCAAGAAAATACACAAAATACCTTCCATTAAAGTGCAATATCATCAAAAATAGGTATAAAATGTGCATAAAAACACTATATATTTTAGGTGTATCAAAATCCTCCAAACTTGAAATGTTACTTATCCTCAAGTAACATTATAATCATATACCAATCAAACAAGCAAATTATATGATGAATTTCTTTAAAAGTTTCTAAAATTTTTTTCTAGAAATGTAGTAGTCCAATTTAGAAAACATTTTAGTAAATGAGACCAATTTAAAGTTTAGAAATCTGAGTCCATATCTTATTCAGAAATGCTTATAGATTTTTCAAAATATAGGGCTTAGGCATTTTATTCTTTTTACTTTAAAATCTTTATTAAAAACAATCATGCTAACTATATTATACTCATAAGCTTCAAGATTTTATCAAGTTATACTCTAGAAAAATCAGGTGTGGAACCAATTTTTGATTAGATCCTTTAATCCTCAAGCTTCTCAATCATTTTTCACATACTTTTTTTTTCAGGTAATGATTACTATATCTGGATAGGCCTTTAATAATTTTCAATTCCACCCTTCCTTTTCTTAAGCATAAGGTAGATATATATCTTTAACTTAGAAATATAATATTCAATAAAATAAATTAAAATATTAAAAATAAAAGTCTAATCTTTCTATTCTTCCAAAAATACAACTTTTCCTACAAAAGATAGTTACAAGATAATTATCATTTCTTCACTAAGAAAATTTTTAACCTTAAATTTTTCATCATTAGTATAGATTTAAACTAAATTTTCTTATTCATTTCTATATTCAAAGTTTTATTTACCTAAAATAACTTCATACACAATTATTTTTCAATCAAAATCAAAATTTTATTTACAGCCCATTTGAGAACAAATAAAATTTTAAGTTTTTGAAAATTATTTTTCATTCCCACCAAACTTTAAAATTTTTGTCATGATAAAATATTTAAGCATAGTAAGCAGATACATGGGTAGGAATTGAAAACTATAAATATTATACTTGCAGAAGTTTTTATGTCCTAAATATGCAGGTATAACAAAACTGAATTAAAAACAACTAGATCAAATTTTAACCTTATATTTATAAAAGAAATTCAAAAGACTTCTAAAGTAGTGGAGGAAATATAAGCAAATTCACACACACTTAAACAGAAATCCACAACTAAAACATAAGAATGGTAGTAAATTGAAAAGTTAAGTATGAAATTTAATTATTGAATTTTAATAGTGTTTTAAACCTTCCTAAATAGTTTTTGGAATAAGTTCTTAAACTAACAAACAAAATATACTTAAAATTCACTAACACATTTACTACCACAAAGACTTTAAAAATTCACAGTACACAACATCCACAAATAGCATAAAAACAAACTAAAGTAGCTTACTAACTATTACATCAATGAAGTCCACATAACAACCATACTAAAAAGTTCAAAACGTCAAACAAACTACCAAGTCCAACATAAAACAAAACATAACACTCTACAACACATATAAACTATAAATCCTAATCTTCATCTTCTTCCTCATCATCATCTCCTTCATCTAGGCACGAGTAGGCTCATATGGAGTAAAGTGTGGATGTGAGGGTAGCACAGCACTATAGTCACCTCTGATCAATCTATCCATATAATTGTGATAGTTCTCCCTATACTCTATGTCTCTGAAGATAATCCCCAATATGATCTACTTTACCTTCTATATCATGCACTCTATCCATAGTATAATCAATATTATGTTTTATTTTCTTTAAAAGCTCTGTCAGCAAATCAAAAAATTGACCTGATGAAGCCTGAGATGTGGAAGCATGAGATGTAGAAGTAGCAGAAGTAGATGCACTGGAAGCTCTAGAGAATCTTTTTCTCCAACCAAAAAGTGAATGTTCAGCATAGGTCTTTACATTCGTACTGGTAATAGGCTTAAGAGGTTGAAGGACCTCTTACCAATTTTCGGATCTAACACCAGTCCACTCACATAATGAATGTATAACGGAAGCAAATCCCATACCTGTAGTGGTCTCAGCTATAGCAGACATCCAAATACAATGATAAATAATTTATTAATGTCTATCACCTTCCCCTGCTAAATACAGTAATTCAATGTAGCTCTTTCTCTTGTCACCTTGCTCAGATGATTTGTAGGAAGCAACTTGGATGAAATAAAATAAAGCCAGCCCTTAGAGGTGGTATTCAATTTTGAAGCAGGGAAGTTAACTCTTCTTTCATTAGTAATCTTCCATATTCCCCTTCCATCAGTCAAAGTAGAAATAATTTCATCCAATTCTTCCTCTGTAGGATTATAATTCGAACAAAAACAAAATGTAGAAGGCGGAAATAGGTAAAACTCGTTTATTACCTCGGGAGTAAAATGCACCGACTCTCCAAGAACTAATACAAAGTTTTCTTCTGAGTCTAGTAGATTTGCATAGAACTCTCATACAACTAAAGTAACTGCCACAGCCGTGAAACAACAGAATATATCCCATATTCATCAAATGATCATATTTTTATTACTCCGCCTGGCATATCAAAACCTCACTCCTGAATCAGTTTATGTGATTGTAAGGCTTGTACAAATCGATCTTGAGCCTTCGAGCTTACAAACTTGTTTGAATCAAAAGTGCATTTTGACCTGCTCCTCTTTGGTGCCATTTCTATAATTTGTTTAAAAATCACTATAAATTCCACATTCAACTTAAAATCACTAAACTTAACTTCCAAAGGCTTAAATTACTAAATTCAAGTAATTTCCAAAGCTTTTTCTTAAATTTTCACCATGAATAGTGATTTTTGGATTATTCCAAAATGCACACAAAATATATGGTGAAAATCAAAAATATCTACTTAGGAGTAGTGCTCTTACCTCAAGAACATCAAATCTAGCAATTTCCACTTGAAATGGCTCAAAAATCATAAAACATGGTGATCCCTAACTCCCTAAGTCGCGAATGCCAAAGGTAGAAGACGATAGGGTGAAAAGTTTGTGATTTTTCAGGTTTTTAAAACCTGAAATTCGAATTGTGAACCAGCACTTAAGCGAGAAAGTACGGCGCTTTGTTGCAGAGCACTGGCGCGTAAGCACAGGAGCTTGGCACTTGGCCGCGAACTCACTATTTTTTATTTTTCCGTTAAATACATATTTTCACTGACTTAATCAACCCTAAATTGTAAAATATTATCACCTTATTATCTTCAAATCTCAGAATTACACTTCTATAGATTAAAAATAGATTCAACACAAGTTTTACACAAAACACAAACTCTTTACTTAATAAAACAAATACAAATTACAAGTATTTAATCCAATATCCTTGGATAAGATCTCATCTTTTCTACTCACATTTAAACATTTAAACAAATCACTAAACACAAACTTAAAATACAAACAAATTTATAACACACAACATACATAAAACATTAAACACTAACACTTAACACAATTGATTAATACTTAACACAAATTATTAACACTTAACTCAATTTAGAACTTAACTCCATTCTCCATTAGGTGGAACTTATCCAAAACCTCTATTAGTTCCATCTGAACCATTTGGTATATAGATTTGATAAAAAAGACGATGGTTGAAAACTCTTACTGAATCTTCTTCTATCCACTTGTTCTTTAAAAACATCGCTTTATCTGCTTCTTCAATATGACTAGTATGACTAAATTGCATCTTTAATTGCCATCCAATATGTGCTAAATGTGTGACAGTTTCATTTACATTTGTTTCAATTGATGCAACATCAGCCTCGATTATTCCAATCATCTCTGTTTTTCCTTGAATACAAACGGCTAGAAATCCATTATATAACTCTTGTGCACTCTCACAAATGAACATCTTCTTATTTGCATCCTCCTTCTTAACTTCACTCTCCCAAGAAGACATTTTGCTCACATAAACTCTTCTTTAAGGCTCTTAGGATAGAAATTTGGAATGGGATGAATTTCCTTTAATTTGGTCCCTATTTATAGACTTTAGATGGCCTAAAACCGTCCTCCCACGTTCACAAACCACCAATTAACGTGCCATGCAACTTCCCCATGATAATGGCTTCTAGAAACACATTTTTCATGATTTTCGTAACTCTGGCGCCTAAGCGCCAACTGCTGGCGCTTAGCCGTCAGTGCCAATTTCATCACAGGTCTGCTAAACGTCCGAAAACCCATTTTAACTCATCCAGTTTACCATTTAAGGTTACATTAATCTCCGTTAACATAATATAATCAAAATATTATCACATCTTACTTCAAACATAGCAAAAAACACTCAAAGCAAACTTAAAACAAAGCACACTGATAACTATAAGTAGCCTCCTACAAAGTGCTTGGTTTAACGGTGTCAGCCTGATATACCCCAGTACTTAATTTAGGTGACCCAACAGCATATTTTCATCAATTTTAAGTTTATCTACTAAGAAATAAGATTTCAGTCTATGACCATTCACTTTAAATATTTTCTTAGTTTTAGGATCTTCAATATCCGCAGCTCCATAGGGATAAACTTTTATTACAAAAAATGAGCCCATCCACCTGGACTTAAATTTTCCAGCAAATAATCTCACTCTGGCATTGTGTAGCAAAACTTATTGCCCTGGCTTAATACTCTTAGTTATAATCATATCATCATGCCACATCTTCATCTTTTCTTTATATATCTTAGAACTTTCATATGATTCATTCCTTATCTCTTCAAGCTCATTTAATTGCAATAATCTTTTCTCACCAGCATCCTTGAAATTATAATTGAACTCTTTAATAACCTAATATGCTTATGCTCAAATTCAACTGGTAAATGACAAGTTTTCCCAAAAATTAGCCTATATTAAGACATTTTTATAGGAGTTCTATATGCATTCCTATAAGCCCATAAAGCAAAATCAAATTTTATTGACCAATTCTTTTTGTTTAGATTAACATATTTTTACAAAAAAATTTTAATTTCACGATTGGATAATTCAACCAAACCACTAGTCTGAGGATGAGAATTAGTACCAATGTTATGGACGATATGATATTTCCTTATTAATTTCTTCATAATTACATTCCTGAAATGACTTCTCCCATCAATTATGATTACTCTTGGCATTCCAAATCTACAAAATATGTTCTTTCTTAAAAATTTTGCAACACTTCGAGCATAACATCGAGGTAAAGCAACAGCTTCTATCTATTTAGATACATAGTCTATTAATAACAATATGTATAAATTTCTAAAAGATGGTATAAATGGTTACATGAAATCTATTCTCCAAATGTCAAATATTTCAACTTCCAACATATAATTGAGAGGCATCTCATTTCTTCTAGAAATATTGACTACAAGCTGACATTAATCACATCTTTAATTATAAGCTTTAACATCCTTAAAAATTGTAGGCCAATAAAATCCAGATTGCAAAATTTTATATAAAGTTTTATCAACACCAAAATGTCCCTCAAAATCAGAATCATGACATTTTTGAATAATTTCATAAGTTTCTTCTAATGACACACATTTTGAATAATTAGATCATTTTCTTATTTATATAAAAACAGGTCATCCCAAAGATAAGTCTTAGCTACAGATAAAAAATTTTTCCTCTGTTGGTATGTCAAACCATAAGGTAATTTGTCACTAATAATAAAATTCACAATGTCGGCATACCATGAAACATGCCACTCATTAATAGTGAACAATTATTCATCAGGAAAATTATCATTAATTTCTTCATCATAAAAGAGAGACTTTTAATTTTCAAGTCTAGACAGATGATCAGTAATTTGATTATCAGCACCCTTCATATCTACTATCTCAAAGTCAAATTCTTGTAAAAGAATAATCCATCTTATTAGACTTGGTTATCCTTCTTGTTCATTAACTATTTAATGGTAGAATGGTCAGTATGCACCACACATTTAGTTTCAATCAAATATGATCTGAATTTATCAAAAGCATACACTATAGCTAATAATTCTTTCTCAGTCTTGGTATAATTAAATTTGGCTTCATTAAGAGTTCTACTAGCATAGTATATCACTTTGAAAACTTTATCATATTTTTGTCCTAAAACACCTCCAATAGCACAATCGCTTGCATAACACATTAACTTATAAGGTTTTTTCCAATCTGGTGAAACAATAACTGGTGCCGTGATTAATTTTTCTTTTAATAGCTCAAAAGCTTTTGAGCATTCATTATCAAAATTAAAAATTGTATCTTTTTCCAATAACTGGCATGAGGCTTAGCAAATTTTGAAAAGGCTTTAATATAACGCCTGTAGAATCCAGTGACCCGACCCGCAATTACGCAGTAAATTAACTTCCAAAAGATGGCCAAAAACTTGACCTGATATATAAATAGCGGCTAGTGTGCAAAATCTTAAATGATATAAAAATTAGAAAATATTTTACACACTAGGGGTACTACGCAAGTATACGTATCGTTTCAAGTAATATAGAGTTTTCTTTAAAAACCCCAAGTATCGATCCCACGAGGAAGTGAAGTAAAAGGTCTTTAGTCAAATTCTAGTCTACTAAAATTACTCCTTAGGTTGGAATGTCGATTAAAATTGTGTTTTATCTAGCAAATACTCCTAAATGCAAGTGTTAAATGTAATAGTAACTATAACTAAATGCAAATAATAATTCTAAAGATAACCCTTTTTGGATGAAATGGTTTGGAGAATTTTGAGATATTAAAAACTACTATTCTTATGTAATGAAATAGATAATGTATAGGATTGAGATGAATTTAATATTATATGTGTCAAATAGGAGCAATCCTATTCTTTACCCTTTGGTCCAGGCATAAAGAACATTGACTAATCCTATGCTTGGTTACTGAATCTGCGGCTAGGTGCGGGAGGATACGGCTCGACTTCGGAGCTCCCACGTTCCCCTCGCCTGAGGGCTAACAATCTACACTTCAGCACCCAAACGATAGGCCTGAATTGAGGATTTTAGCCTGTCACTCTAAAATCTTCCAATTCTACGCCCGATTAATATTATTTCCCTATTTATTTGCATTCAATTCCCATGAATTTCACCATCCATGGAATTTGAATGTGGTTTCACTTTGTTGAGAATTACACTGACCTTTGGGGTCGATGCAATTACAACGAATTTTAACACAACAATGGGCCCTTATTGCAATGTAAATGAAGTGCAAGTAAAACCATCACATTTATAATTAAATTTACTTCTACCATGCATCACAAAATCCTAAACATGATTTCTACTTATTCCAAAAGAAAAGTAAAAGGAAAATAATGGCATAATCTTCTCATGCCACTATTTCCAAAGAAGAAGAAAGAGTAAGAGAGATGTGTCACAAAGCATGAAGAAAACATAAAGGAAACTTCATTTAACAAAAGCAAATCCACTAAATAAATGTTTACAAAATTATAAGATAATGAAGAACCATACTTAGCTTTTTCCCCTTGAAAGAAAGACGAAGATCTCTCCCATAAAGTCTCCCGGCGATCCATGCAATGCTAGCGAAATCCCTTACAAATTCTCTCAAAATCTCCTCTACAATCTCTCCAAAAAGGTAGAAATCTACATTTCTACTCTTAATCTAAGAATCCTAAACATTCCTCTAAGTTTTTCTCTCATTTCCTCTATTGTTTCTCTCTAATCTACACATTTCTAACACAAATTTGCCATTTTTAAATAGTGTGGACGAATTTCCAAGAGTCTCCTTAAGCACCCCTTCAAAAAAGCGTCCAAATACGTCGAATATTGGCCCAAAACCGCCAAATGTCGGTTCATGGTTGTCCGGGCCGATGTCAACGAGGTCGAGGCCGCTGTCGGCGGCCTTTTTGGCCATATTTCGGTGGTCTCGGGAAAATCTCGCCGTCGGCTAGATCGATCTCGCCGTCGGCGAGCAAGCTGCTGCGTGGCTCCACCGTTTGGCTCCGTTTTAGCTCTGTTTCGCCCTATTTCAGTTGTGTTGCGTTCGTAACAGATTGCCCTACAAAATAAGCATAAAAACAACATTTCTTTAAAGTGTAATCTCATTCAAAAATATGCTAGAAGTGTAAAAGAGATTAAGCATCAAAAGACTTATCGAAAGGTGTCAGGGCAGAATTTCATTTCTTGCTCGTTTTTGCTCCAAATTGCACCGTTTTTGCTTCCTTTTGTTCCAATCACCATTTCTTGTACCTAAAACCAATAAACATACAAAATACCTTCCTTTAAAGTGTATTATCATCAAAAATGAGTAAAATGATATAGCAAAAAGTGTATATATTTTAGGCGTGTCATCCAGCATGTCCCAAAAAACTCCTAACATCACTTATATTTGTTGGGTAAGGTAAATTAGCGATCACTTAAATTTTTGCAAGGTCTACTTCCATACCTTTTTCTGAAATTTGATGCCTTAAAATAATTCATCCTGCTACCATAAACTGGTATTTTTCCTAATTAAGAACTAAATTTGTTTTTTCACAACATTTAAGAACTTTAGATAGGTGTTATGGACATGATTCGAATGAAATTCCAAACACTGAAAAATAATCCATTAATAATTCAATTCCTTTTCGATTAAATCATAGAAACTTGACATCATACATCTTTAAAATGTAGCAGAGGAATTACATAAACCGAAGGGCATTCTTCTAAAAGAAAATGTACGATAATGACTACTAAACGTTGTTTTCTCTTGAACCTCAGGCGTAATTTGTATTTGGTGATAACCAGTATATCCATCCAGAAAACAAAAATACTTATGCCCGGCTAGTCTATCCAACATTTGATCCAGAAAGGGAAGTGGAAAATGATCTTTCCTAGTGGCAAGGTTTAATTTTCTATAATCAATGCATATTCACCATCCTGTAATTTGTCTGGTTAGTATTAATTCATTTTTTTCATTAACAGTTACAGTTACTCCTCCTTTCTTTGGAATACAGTGAATAGGACTAACCCAAGTACTCTCTAAAATATGAGAGATAATTTCAGCATCTAACCACTTTAAATTTTCTTTCTTACCAACTTCTTTCATAATAGGATTCAAACTCCTTTGAAGATCAACCCTGGGTTTGTAGTTCTCTTTCATAAGGATTCTGTGTATACAAATTGAATGATTGAGTCCTTTAATATCAGTTATGGTCCATCCAAAGGCTTTTTCATATTTCTTTAAAGTTTCAAACAAACTCTCTTCTTCTTCAGTAGTTAATTTTGAGGAAATTATAATAGGTAAGGTTGAGGAATCACCTAAGAAGACATGTTTTAAATCTTTAGGAAGTAATTTTAATTCAAGTTCAGGAGATTTTTCAATTGATGGACAAAAAGATTCATCTTTCTTTGTCATGTCTAAAACTTCAAAACTTTCTTGAACGTAATTTAAATCTTCCTTAATAAAATCATCAGAATATTGTACTTCCTCTTCTTACTCGTGTTCCAACTTTTCACTTTCAGAATTCTCTTCATAAGTTTCTTAAAAATGACATTCACTCGGATATCTCATAACATCCATTCTGAAACACTCATCTTTACCTTTTGCAGGATATTTTATTGATTTTGAAATATTAAATGTAATAGTTTGATCATTGACACTCATAGTTAATTCCTCTTTCTGCCATCTATCATTACTCTTCCTATAGTTAAGAAAAATCTCCCCAAATAATAGGTATCTCTTTATCTTCTTCCATATCAAGCACAATGAAATCAACAGGAAAGATAAATTTATCCATTTTTACTGAAACATCTTCTATAACTCCTTTACGATATGTTATCGAACAACTCTTAACTGCAGAGGTACAGTAGTTAGGGATATTTCTTCTAATCTCAGTCTTTTAAATATAGATAATGGCATAAGGTTAATTCTTGCACCTAAATCACATAAAGCTTTCCCATATAATTTGTCCCCAATTGTACATTGAATTGTGAAGCTACCAGGATCTTTAAGCTTTTCAGGAAGCTTCTTCTGAATTTTTGCACTGCACTCTTCATGAAGTGCAATAGTCTCATTATCTTCAAACTTTCTTTTTCTGTTGAGAATGTTGACCTCATTTTTGATGAGGTCTTCTCTTCTTCTCTTTAGTACTTAGGATCTAGCCTTAGGCTTTTCCTTTGACTATCTTAGAGGACTAGAATTGGGACCCACCTTCTAGAAATTCAAACCACTTCTTAACTCCCTGCAAACTCTACAAACTTGATTGTAGACCCCTAATCACCTAGAGGGTTGAAATCAAATGTGGAAGTTTAAAGGATGAGTTCCTATAGGACTCTTTGGCCTTAGGACTGCCACAGGTGGCCTGGTCTGGTGAAGGGGCTGACTTACACACACACTACATTTATACACTACACTTTCACACACCTCCTAAAACTACACCCATACCTAACTTGACCTCCTGACTCATGTAGGTGATTCACATGGATGGTCCTTAACCCCTAAGCTCTTGGCTAAGAGGGTTAGGAACAACATAGTGAATGCCTCAAATGGGTCCCTTCATGGCTCATGTGGGCTTGATATGGCTTCATGGCTCAACAAAAATGATTTCACTCCACTTACATCCACCCAATCTTCAATTTCCCAAATTTTCAATTTTTGACCCCCGGGACCCTACACCCGCCTAGCCTACCCAAAACCCTTGAAACTACCCAAAATTTGCAAAATCACCTAAATTGCTCAAAATTCCCCAAAATCAATCCCAAACATTTCCACATCACTTAAATTGATCATCCATACCCAAAAATACCAAAAATTCCAAGAATACCTCCCAATACCCTCCAAATACCCAAAATACCCCTCTTGACCCAAAAATCCAAAAATTCAGCAAATTCCCAGAAAATTCCAGAAAATCCCAAATATTCCCAATTTCATTTTGTTCAACTACACCATGGGCCAATTTTTTCAATTTACCCTACTTTTGTCAAAACCCCCAATTTGACCTATTTTAACCCTAAGTGAACCCAATGTCAAACCAAACCTACCCAATTGACCCAAATTCTGGTCCAATTCAGTTCTAAACTTCAATTCAACATTCTCAACACCAATCTAGACCAAATCCAAGTTCAATTTTATTGATATTTGGATCCAATTTCACTTTTGGCCTTAAAGCCCAATTTTGACCCATGACCCAAACCTAACCCAAACTCACCCAATTCAACTCCAATTAACCCCAAACCTTTTCTAAATCTTCCTTAACATTCCCAAAAACAAAACACTAACATGATTTGCCCAAAACTTAGACCCAAACCCCACTCAAATTCAACCCAAAGCTAAAAGGCCCATTTTTGACCTAAACCCAAACCTAACCCAAATGAGCCCAAACCCCAAAATCAAAGCCCAACCAAAGCCAAAACCTCTTTAAAACACTCCCATAAACATTTCTCAACATTTATTTTACATCAATTTCAACCCTAGCCCAACATTAGCCTAACTTGGCCCACTTTGACCCATATAGGCCCACTTACCAAATAAACCCAAATTCAAACCAATTCAACTCCAAATCACACCAAATTGACTCCAAGCCCTTCATAGAACATCCCTAAACCAATTATGACATTTATTTGACAAAGTTCTTCACAAAATCTTTACCCAAATGCCCATCCTAAAATCAAAAAGCCCATTTCCCTTAAACTTTCCTAAGAGCCCACTTCCTTCAAATTCAAAAGCCCAAAATCTACCCTAAAGCCCACATGACATCTCCATTTGTCATCCACTTAATTAAATCCATTACCTAAGTCCTAAATTCATCATCAAATAATTCCAAATCAATTTTCATACAAATTTCCATCAAATTACCAAAAATTCCTAAAATCCATTTTCATGAAATTGACCAAACCTTTTCCCAAGCCAAAGGTGAGCCATGCAAGCCATGGACAAGCCACATGAAGCCATGGAAGGCTTGACATGTGATCAAGCCATTAATGGCAAAAGGAGGGGCCCCTTTCCTAATCCTCCTTAACCCTTTTTTTACCTTAAGCATGTCACACACTAAACCATGCTTAGCCACCTCATCATGGATGGAGACCACACCATTCTCTCTTGGGCGACCCAAGTGATCTTTTTCAGCCCAAGACCAGGCCTTGGGTGGTGAACCTAGCCCAAAACCATGGGTTGACTCATTTGAACCCAAAATGGTCTTCCCCCCATTCCATTTCAATCCAAGCTCTTTACACATGGCAATTGCCAATTGCTTGCACCAAGTCCCAGCCCTGACCCACCTGACCTTGAGGGTGACCCATGCCTGGCCGGCCGGCCACCAGGCCGCCGGAAAACACCATGGCCGAGAGCTCACATGTGAGCCCAACTTGGAATTCTCACCTGCTGAGCCGCCCCATCCCCAGGTGGCCATTGGAGCTGTTCTTCTCTTGCCAAGAGCAGGTCGATCCCAAGCCCTAACTCTCCCCGGGAGGCCCTCCACCCTCTCCTATTTAAACACCACCCCTCTCGGCCATGAGAGGTGCTGAAAACAAACCTTAAGGAAACTCTGCCAAAATTGTTCCGGACTCCTCCCCATACACGAGCACTTGATCCCCAGGTGAGATCCCCCTGCCATTTCTTCTCCGCGAGCTCGATTTCGGAGTTGAAATTCCACCCAAAACCAGGACACTTCTCCACAGTGAGCCAATCCCCAAATTGATTGGTTCTACACCTTCACCAGACCAAGGGAAGGTGTCCACCAGCAAAAGCCCCATCTCCAGGCCACCCAGTTGCTCCAGCCTCCAAGCTTTGTGATCGGGCTTGGTCGAAATCACATCTAGACAATTCACCAGACCAGGAGACTTCATCTGGAGCTTGCTGGGATCCAATCGAAGGTGCAACAACTCTCGGATCGAAGCCACACTTCTGCGAGCAAAGGTATGAGCTAATTCTTCATCCCGAGCTTCTAGAGATTCTCCATTTCGAATGCTTTAATTTCAATGCATGATAACGATATAGATGTGTTCGTCTCTTCGAGACGAATCCATGGAGCATAAGAACATGAAAATCCATTGAGTATCGAGTGAGATCTTAGGGATTTAGTGTGGACGGCTCTCGGGTAAGGACGCTCGGGGACGATGAACGGATGCGCGTCCATTCAATACACGCGCGGACGGACGGCTCGGATGGCGCCGGACCAGGAGACGGTACAAGAACCGCGGGGCCCGGAGCGCTGAGTCAGATGGCGGCGTCGAATGGGAGCGCGACGCGTGTGCGTTCGGAGATGTCGAGGATGAGTTGGCGCCGCGTGGATAAATAGAAAATTAGGGGTATTTTCTATTTATTTAATTCCCTAAACTTCAAAAATTCATATCTTTGTGTAGAAAAATCAGAAAAATAAAATAAAAATACCCTCTTGCTCAGTGAACGAGAGGAGAATAATGTGGAAAAGAAATCATTTAATTTCATCAAGTATTTTATTTTTTATAATTTATTTACTCTCTGCATACTTTTAATTCTCCATGCATGTATACAATTCACCATGGCATGAGACCATAGGAGCTTTTGAAGCCTCCGAATTTGGGAACATTCCCTGAATTTTCCA
The DNA here is from genome assembly GCA_022702705.1 of Papilionanthe hookeriana x Papilionanthe teres. Classification (NCBI taxonomy): domain Eukaryota; kingdom Viridiplantae; phylum Streptophyta; class Magnoliopsida; order Asparagales; family Orchidaceae; genus Papilionanthe; species Papilionanthe hookeriana x Papilionanthe teres. Next base: position 40,314,035 of record CM040439.1, read on the forward strand.
AAGTCAGAGGCCATCCTTATGAAAAGTTATTGATTTTTCAAATTCATGTTACTGTTTTGAGTATTTTAATTCCAATAAATAGCATGTTGTGAAATAAATTCTAGGAAAATTTGGTGATGTTCCTTATGACCAGAGAACCCTAGGAAAAATAGGTTTTGAGTTAGTTCATTTAAAACAACCCTAATTGGCTTAAACACCCAAAATGGATCTCTAATTAATTAGAGCTAACCATACATAAAATTGACTTGAAATCAATTCTCCACTGACCTTTAGGATCAGAGGAACCCACCATAAAAATTTGAGGTCAATTGGACTTGGTTAGCCCTACTAATTGGGTTGATTAAGCCATTTAGCCATTTTAAACTTTAAAAATTCATAACTTTCAAAATATCTTTCAAAAATTCACCAAATTGGTTTTGGAGCCTCTCTGATATCAGGGAAATTTAAGAAAATTAAAATTTCAATTTTCTAAAAAAGTTGATTTTTAATATTATTTTAATATTTTAATAATTAAAAAATAATAAAAATCACAAAAATAATAAAATTCACCAAAATGTCACATTTTGAATTTTAATCACTTAGGAACAAACCCCATATTTTTCTTAGGTATATTTTATGAGATATTAAATTTTAAAGCCCTAGGGTAATTTTAAAATTAAAAAAATGTATTTTCTAGCATTTTCACTAAAATAATTATAATAAATCATAGAAAAATCACAAAATTGCAAAATTTGATTTTCTGATTTCCTTGATATCCGAGAGATTTTTGAAAAATATAAAATTCATTTTTCAACATTTATTTTATTTTTAAATTAATTAACATTCCAAAACTTAAAATAATTATAATAAAAATAATATAATTCAAAAAATCACCAAAATTGGTCCAAGTGGTCCTCTGGTCATTAGGAATGTCCCCTAATTTTCTTAAAGACAGAAACTTCCCCTTGGTCATGTTATTAAATTTTCCTTGGAAATCTCTATTTTCCACAAAAAATAATTATATAAATAAATTAAAAACAGAAAAATCACATTTTCTTCTCTCATGTCTTTATTGACATATGAGTGAAGTCACATAAAAATTTCAAGTTCATTTGAGTTCAATTTAGTGAGTTATGAAATTATTAAGCTTAAAGGGTAAAGTGGTAATTAAAATTTTAATCCTTAATTAAAACTTTAGGTTTAATAAAAAAATTAATAAGTAAAATATTTGATCTTAATCTGATTTGGATGATTGAAATCTAAATAATTAAAGGGTAGAAATCCATTAAACAATTTTAAAATGATTAAACTTTAATTAAATAATTGATTGAATTTGGAAGAATAATAAAATTGGAATTATTAAAATAGGGATATTTTTAGGAAGAGATTCATTCTTTAATTTAAAAATCCCTAAATTAATTATCTCATTAATATTCAATTCTTAATTAAAATGATAACTCAAATTCAAAACATTAAAAGACTTAATCATTAAACTAAAATTAAATTATTAAACTCTTTTAAAAATTTCAATTAAAATTAAAAAAAATTAAATTAAATTAAAAATTAAATTAAATTAAGTAAATTAAATTGAATTAAATTAAATTAAATTAAATTAAAATTAAAAGTTGAATTAAATTAAAGATTAAATTAAATTAAATTAAATAATCAAATTAAATTAAATTGAATGAATAAATTAAATTAAATTAAATTAAATAAATAAAATCAAATTAAAT
>CM040439.1:40916246-41128692 GCA_022702705.1 Papilionanthe hookeriana x Papilionanthe teres
CATATGATGGTACAAATGGTCCCATAAAGTCTAAACCCTATATATCAAAAATTTCAACTTCCAATATATAGTTTAAAGGCATTTCATCTTTCTTGGATATATTTCCCATTCTTTGACATCGATCACATGTTTTAACATAATGTCTCACATCTCTGAATAAAGTAGGCCAATAAAATCCTGAATTTAAAATTTTAAATGATGTTTTATCTATTCCAAAGTGTCCTCCAAAATCGGAATCATGAAATTTTTGAATAATAGCAAAAGTTTCTTCATAAGGTACGCATCTTCGAATTATAGAATCTCTTCCTAATTTAAATAAATGAGAATCTTCTCAAATATAATATTTAGCATCATTTTTAAATTTCTTAATAAATTTTTCATCCAATCCATAAGGTAGAATATTGCTAACTAAATAGTTAACTATATCTGCATACCAAGGTGTCTGGTATCCTTGAATAACATATAAATGTTCATCAGGAAATTTCTCGTTTATATTTTCTTCAGTAATAACATCATTCTTAATTCTAGATAAATGATCAGCAATTTAGTTGTCCGTTTCTTTTCTATCCACTATTTGAAAATCAAATTCTTATAGAAGTAAAACCCATCTTATTAGTCTAGGTTTAGCATCTTTTTTTGACATTAGATATTTAATAGCGGAATGATCAGTATGAACTATGCATTTAGTACCAAGAAGATAAGGTCTAAATTTATCAAAGGCATATACTTATAGCTAGAAGCTATTTCTCGAGTAGTAGTGTAATTTCTTTGAGTTTCGGTAAGAGTTTTACTAAGCATAATATATAATTTTGAAAATTTTCTCATATTTTTGTTCCAATACGACTCGATTGCAAAATCACTTGCATCACACATTAATTCAAAAGATTTATTCCAATTAGGTGCAACAATGATAGGTGCGATTATTAATTTTTCTTTTAAAATATTAAAAGCATTAACACAGTCTTTGTTATATTCAAATTTAGCATCTTTTTCCAATAAATGACAGAGGTTTAGCAATTTTAGAAAAATCCTTTATATATCTTCTATAAAATCCAGCATGACCAAGAAAACTTCTCACATCAGTAACAGTAGTAGGTGGTTGTAATTCTGCAATAATTCTCACTTTTGCTTGATCTACTTCCAACCCTTTTTGTGAAACTTTGTGACCAAGTACAATGCCTTCTGTGACCATGAATTAACATTTTTCCCAGTTAAGAACTAAATTTGTTTCTTTACATCTTTTCAAAATTTTGGAAATATTTTCCAAACAAGATTCAAAAGAAGTTCCAAAAACTGAAAAATCGTCTATGAATATTTCAATTCCTTTGTCAATCAAATCACAAAATATTGACATTATACCTCTTTGAAAAGTTGCAGGTGCATTACATAAACCAAAAGGCATTCTTCTAAAGGTAAATGTTCCATAAGGACTTGTAAATATTGTTTTCTCTTGGTCCTCAGGAGCTACAGGTAATTGATGATATCCAAAATATCCATCCAGAAAACAGAAATATGAGTGTCCAGCTAATTTATCAAGCATTTGATCCAAGAAAGGTAAAGGAAAATGATCCTTTCTAGTGGCATCATTTAATTTCCTATAATCAATGCAAATTCACCATCCAGTAACTTGTCTTGTAGGAATTATTTCATTTTTATCGTTGACAATGACAATTACTCCTCCTTTCTTCGGAACACAATGAATAGGACTTACCCATTGGCTATCCGAAATAGGATAAATAATACCAGCATCTAACCATTTAAAAATTTCTTTTTTAACAACCTCTTTCATGATAAGATTTAATCTTTTTTGCGGTTCAATAGTAGGTTTAAAATTTTCTTCCATTACAATTCTATGCATACAAATGGATGGGCTTATTCATTTTATGTCAGCAATTGTCTAACCAAATGCTTTCTTTAACACTCCTATCAATTTTTCTTCTTGATCTTTACTTAGCTCAGAAGAAATAATAACAGGTAAAGTTAATGAATTTCCCAAAAAAGCATACTTTAAATGTGAAGGTAGCATTTTTAATTCCAGTTCAGGGGCATTTTTAATTGAGGGTAAAAGTATATCATTTTGAGTTATGTCTAAAGTTTCCCAATTAACTTTAATATAATAAGTTTCTTCTTCTTTTAGTTCTTCATCTTCATCGGTTAATAATTCAAGTTTTTTTTCAGAAATGACTTTACCTTGATAATGTTTCTCAATTAAATAATCAATTATATCCATTCGATAACATTTTTCTTTGTCGGGGTACTTCATTGATTTAAGGACATTAAATTTAATCTCTTGATCATTAACTCTCATGGTTAATTCTCCTTTTTGCACATCAATCATAGCTCGTCCGGTCGCTAGAAAAGATCTCCTTAAAATAATAGGTATTTCTTTATCTTCTTCCATATCAAGTACAATGAAATCTACAGGGAAGATAAATTTATCTACTTTAACAAGAACATCCTCTATAACTCCTTTAGGATAAGTGATAGATCTATCAGCTAACTGAAGGGTTACAGTGGTGGGAGTACTCTCTCCTAAATTCAACCTTCGAAAAATAGAAAATGGCATGAGATTAATACTTGCTCCTAAATCGCATAAAGCTTTTCCACAAAACTTTTCTCCAATAGCACAAGGTATAGTAAAACTTCTAGGATCTTTAAGTTTTGAGGTAATTTCTTTTGAATTATTGCACTACATTCTTCACTTAATGCAACAGTTTCAAAAGCTTCAAATCTTCGTTTCTTACTTAAAATATCTTTCATAAATTTTGCATAAGTTGGCATCTGTTCCAAAGCTTCAGCAAAAGGTATGTTTATAGTAAGTTTCTTAAAACTTTCAAAGAAATTAGAAAATTGATGATCAAGCTTCTGATGTTTAAGTCTTTGAGGAAAAGGTGGTGGTGGTTTTTTAACTTCCATATTAATAGAAATATCAGTTTGATCTTTATTAGGAGAAGGAGTTTCTTTAGATTTTTCAATCTCTTCAACCTCAATCTCCTTTCCAATTTCATTCTGCATTCTTTCATTTAATTCCTTTCCACTTCTAAGTTGTACAGCTTTAACATGTTCATGTTCTTTTCCAGTTTCTTTTGGATTGATTTCAACATTACTAGGAAGTGTTCCTAGGGGTCTATAATTAATTAAATTAGCGATTTGTCCCATTTGATTCTCAATATTACAAACATCAGTGTTTTGATTTTGTAATTGATTACTTAGTTGTAAAACTAATTCTTCTATAGATAACTTTTTTCTTTTGATTGTTAAATCCAGGTGGTTTAAAGTTTGAATTAACTTGATTATTCCAATTTCCAATGGGATGAGATTGATTATTACCCCATTGTTGTGAATTATTCCAGTTAAAATTATGATGATTTTTCCATCCAGGATTATAATAATATGAATAAGGATTATTTTTACTAGCAATAGCTTGTAAAGTTTCAATAGTTTGAGAATCTTCAATATTAGAGGAGTTATTATGTGATATATCAATAGAAAAACTATCTAATTTCTTAGACATTGCTGCTACTTGTGAAGCTAAAATAGAAAAGGCTTCATTATCAAGAATACTTGCCATTCTGTTAAGATTAATCCTTTCAGAAGGCCATTGAAAATTATTGTTAGCCATTTCTTCAATTAAAGTGTAAGCTTCTTCAAATGATTTAGACATTAAATAACCTACAGCAACAGCATCAATAATTGATTTTAAAGATCCAATTAATCCATTATAAAATGTTTGAATAATTAACCAATCAGGTAAAGCATGATGAAGACATTTTCTTAATAGCTTTTTAAATCTTTCCCAAGTTTCATAAATTGTCTCCCCATCAAATTGACTAAATGAAGTAATATCATTTCTTAATTTAGCAGTTTTAGAATGAGGAAAATATTTAGCAATGAATTTTTGTGTCATTTCAGCCCATGTTTTAATAGAACCTGTTGATAATGAGTTTAGCCACATCTTTGCTTTATCTCTTAAAAAAAAGGAAAGAGTCTACGCCTAATAGCATCATCAAAAACATTGTTATATTTAAAGGTAACACAAAGTTCTAAAAAACTAGCAATGTGTAAATTTGGATCCTCATTTGGTGTTCCACCAAATTGATTGCTTTGAACCATTTGAATAATAAACGGTTTAAGCTCAAAAGAATTAGCGTCTACATTGGGTATTTGAATACTACTATGAAGTTCATCAACTGTAGGGTTATCATAATCCCTTAATGGTTTATAAACATTTTGATCATTAATTTCAATTGGATTTTGTAAATTATTTTGTAAATTAGTCATTTCTTGAAATTTTTGAATTTGTTTTCCTTTTTTAATTCTTCTAACAGTTATTTCTAATTCAGAACCAAAAGGTAATAATCTTTCAGATCCAGAACTACGCATAAAAAGTCAATTAGCAAGAATTAAAATAAATATTATTATTATATATATTTTTTTTATTTTATTTTTGTTTTTTTTAATAAAGAAAAATGAATAAAATAAAAATACTTAAAAATCTAAAAGTTTGCCTCTGCTCTCCCAGTGCAACGGGGCCAAAAATTTGACTCGATATAAATATATGCGTACTAAAATCTTCTTCCCTGGCAACGGTGCCAAAAACTTGACCCGAAGTCCTCTGAAGATCAACGTACTAATTAATGCTTTCAAAAATATATGTTATAAATAATAATAGCGACTACTGTATATAAATATAATTTTATGGGAAAATATTTTACACACTAGGGGTTCTACGCAAGTATATGTATCGTTTCAAGTAATATAGGGCTTTGAAACAAAGACCCCAGTATCAATCCCACGAGGAGAGAGTTATAGATTTATAAATATTTTTATTTTAAAGTATTTCTTTTATAATTTTTAATTTACTAGATGCAATAATAAAACAAGAATAAAATAATTGATGTAAATAGCAATAAGAAAGCAACTTTCTCCCTTTTAATTAATCCAATATTTTCTAAGATAATGATAATATTCGTGGAGAATATAAATTTATGGTATTTTGTCAAATAGAAGCATTCATATTCTTTACCCTTCGATCTAAGTGCAAAGAACATCAGCAGCTCTATAGATCAAGTTTGGATGTATTGTTAGTAGAATGGGTTAATCTAGGCTCACACTACTAGATGTCCAAGGGTGGCTATGGTTGGCCCTACTAGTGACCCTTTCCTTTTATATAAACCAAATCACAAGAATTTAGTCTGTCACTCTAAAAACTTATCAATTCTACGCCCATTATATAATATCTTCCTATTTATTTGCACTTTACCTTGAATAACCCGCACAAGGCCTTCGACTACCCAATGATTCATGTGATATCTACAAATTAAGAATTCATCTCCTTCTAGGTCTCAAAACTCTTCAACAGGTTTTAACAATTTAAATGACTAATTTAAATAGTAAATTAAGAACTGGTATTAATATCATCACAATGTTTTGAAAATATATGATTTTTAATTCTCCAACAAATTTTGTATTATCTTATTTATCTTTTCATAATTAAAAGGAGAAAGTAAAATAACTACTCAGAACACATTGAAATTAAATAACAAAACATAATAAATAAACTTTGAATCAAAATAAAAATACTTATCTTAGATGTTTCTCCTACTGAACTTCTGATTCCTACTGACTCCAGAGCGTAATGAACTACAGATGCACCAACTCTTTCAAACTCTGAATACAAACTCTAAAATAAACTCACTCATTTATGAAGGAAAGTAAAAAGGTGGCCCTAATATGATCTCTTTAATTCTCTCTCTAGATAGGACTCTAGATAGGGAGGGGTAGATGGGGCATTTTTCTCTGAAGGAATACCCCCTATTTATAGGCTTCAAGGGTTGCCTCAAGGAACCTCTTCAAAATGTGTCTACATTCAATGAATCTTCTAGAAGGTGTGTCTGGCGCCGTGTCCAGTTCTTCGCACCTCTTCACTTTGGATCGTACCTCTTCACTTGGATCGCACCTCTTCGTGATTAAAACCATTTTGAAGCGTCCAAATACATTGTATCACATGTCCTATAAACCAGGAACAACTGTCAGTCTTCTAGAAGGTCCAATAACAGCTCACACCGTCAAAATAACCGCCCAAAAATCGTCAAAAACTTAACAGTTTTCTGTATCGAGCTGGTGCCTAGGCGCCAGACCAATAATTTTGAAAATTTTGCATTTTGGCTCTATTTTTGCTCATTTTTGTTCCTTTTTCATATTTTCTCATTCTTGAACATTTTTGTATCACCTACATCCAAAAACACGAAAATTCCTTTCATTAAAGCATAATATCCTTAAAATTTAATAAAAATCAAGGCATAAAAATAGGTATTTTTTTCTTGGATCACAGAGCCAGAATGGGCGCCGCTGGCGCCTAATTCTAGAGAGCATTATAATTAAAAGGCGGCTCAATGCCGCCAGTGCCCTATGCAGTGCCGCTAGCGCCCAAAGTCGATGGAACTCAAAATTCAATGTTTTTGGATGCTTTTTGAAGGGGTGATTGAGAAAACTCTTAGGGAATTCTTTTATAGACTATTTTAGATTGTTATGGACGCTACTTTTGATAGGGGTCTGTGAGTGGAGAGTGTAAGAGAAGTGAAGAGGAGTGAAGAGAGTGTGTTAGGGTTTGTAGAATTAAGTGTTGTTTGTGAGGGATTCTTCTCTAAGGAGTGTAGGAGATGGAGGAAAGTAAGAGTTTGCTTCTTCCTTACTATTCTAAATAGAGAATTGAGTGTTGAAGAGAAGAGAGAAAATGATTCAAATGAACTTCAAGGGATTTACTTTGGGAAGAAATTGAGACAAGTTATATTTACTTTTGTAGTTTGTATGACTTTGCTTATATATATATATAATCCATGTTGTGTTGTGTCTTCCTCATGAATTCTGAGTAGATTTCTTTGTCTTTTGTCTTGCAATTGTAATGTGGTGAAATATTGAAGTAGATTTGATGTGTCATAAATATGTTAAGAAATTGTGATGGTTTTCCGCTTTGAACGTCATTTACTTTTCGATATGGCCAATTGAATTGTTAAAATTTTTTGTGAAACATTCAATTCGAAAGAACTAAGTGTTCTAGAACAATAGTGGAGAATTCATTCAATGTCTATGAATGAAGTGCGTAGTTCATGGGATATGAGTGCAAATAAATAGAGAGATATGGTTTCATGGGCATCAAATTGGAGGTTTTAGAGTGACAGGCTGAAATCCTCACTCTAAAACCTCCAATTTAGTCCTAAAGTTTAGTAACTAAAGATTGGGTTAGCCTTTAGGCGAAGGGAAGTAGGAGCTCTGAAGTGAGAGCTAGTATCCTCCCAACCTAACCTTAAATTTAGTGACTAAGCCTAGGATTTGCCAATGTTCTTTTCATACTTAAAAGAGGGGATACTCTGATGAGGGTAAAGAATGTTAATGCTCCTATTTGGCACAATACAAAATTACTATTAATCTATAGTCACTCATTATATACACATTGCAAGAGGAAAGATATTTTTCCATATTTGAATCTTTCAATACAAAACTTAGTGTGTGTTAATTAGACTTGCTTAGAAGTTAGAAGGTAATTGTAGTTCACTTAGTTTAATCATATTTGCACTAGCAACTTAAATAGTACTCAATTTACATTGTGAATTTAGCCTTGGATTTCAAATATTTGCTATAATTTGATAAGTTACAACCTTCCTCGTGGGATCGATAACCAGGACTCCACTAGAGTCATGTATTACTTGAGCGATACGTATACTTGCGTATACGGGGTGACTGCCTATTTATTAAAATTAATCTTTTTGTGAAACTAAACTAAAACTATATTTTGAATATTACTTTAGAGGCATCATATCTTGCAGCACGACCCATCCGTGTCATTACCCCTTTGTAGGCATCAATATTCAGGAGTTTGAAGCCCGCTCGAAAGGGTGTCAGAGGACAACATAAGCTAAAGGAGAGGATTCTTGGAAGTTGCAGTGAGTTGGGAAGTGATCCCTTTTATCCAGAGGGAACTCTTCCCGAACAAGGCATCATAGCTCATCAAAGATGGTATCAGTAGAAGAGAGAGTAAGGAGGGGCGGTGTCAGGTGCACTGCATGATGTGAATGAGTGGAACTTGTAATGGCAAGGAGATCGATGTCTGGTTTGGCCAGGGGAATGTTTTTTTATCTCTGAGAGATAACCTAGTGAGTGGGGTTAGTTCTTTTTTATTGCTTAACTGGTGGTAAGTAAGCTTCATCCAGGTGTGTGGGCATCGGTTGTCATAGGAGATGGAGGACCTTTCGTTGTGACTCCTCCATCCTACGTACGCAGTCTTATAGAGAAGGACTTAAGACACTTTCTTCAGTAGGTTAATGCCTTCTAGAGTAAGAGGATGCGGAGGCCTGAAGCCCTTGGCTCCGTGACTGCCTTCTGGATTGATAGGTGTTGAAGTAGGATACTTCATTGTCGCGAGTGTTACGCCTGGTGGCCATACAATAAGTCTTGTAATTACTTTAGTGATGAGAATGTTCAACTCTCACAGACGATGCCAAACTGATGCATGCTAGAAGATTCGTGGTGGTAAAGTAATGATATATTTTCTTAACATTGCACTAGAATTCAACACACAATCAAATGAAAGAAACAACCAGTAGAGACAATAGAAGTTTTTATGTGAAAAACCAGTAAAGAAAAAACCACGAGGTCTGACCCAGCTGAAGAGTTCCACTATAAAAGAATGATTACAGTTACAACTACTTGTCCCATAGCCAGGAAAGGGTTGCAAGGTCTCCCAAGTTACAACGTCGATATGCGAATAAATTTGTTGCAAGAAACGGGCGGCAACCGACAGCGATCGTGACAACTAGTAGTTTGTGGTCAACGGTAGTTCACGGCGACAAGAGTGATGTTGGATTTCTGTTCTTTTAAAACCTTCAAGCTCTTCCAAAATCCTCAAGATCTCTCTCACTCTTATGATATGGGAGGGGATCTTCGGGTGTAATTAATGCATGAATATGAACTACTTTTATCGGATGATTTAGAGAGCAACTTTCATCATACGTCTTTTGATGGACATTTGAGTGTCTTAATAATATCAAAATTGAGTGATCTTTGGCTCATTGGATTTGTCTAGTCGAGACGTTCGATTCAATTATAAGCTCGCCATATTTGATTATATGCTCACCACACAAATATGATCAGAAAACTTTAAAAAATGATTTAATGGTTTGATTTGAGCTTGATTTAACTTTTATTAGACTAATTTTGGTACCATTGAGTCTGTCTCTTCGAACCGGCCAATTTGACCATAAATTTGCTAAAATCAGAGCTTTAGATGAATCTTAATTGAAGTTTAAACACTTTCAGCTCAAAAGATTTTCTTGAGATCTATGTCATATCTCGATATTTGTGGAAAATGAGTTTCAACTTTTATACAAATTATTATGCTAGTTTATTTATTTATTTATTTATTTATTTGTCTATTTTAACCTTCAAAAAACATAAGCATTAATTCCAACGAGCCTTAAGGTTGCTACTACCATAAAAGTCGAATGTTAAGTTTTAGGAGCATTTACACCACCCAATAGTTAAGTGTTTACATATAATACCTAAACTTTGATTTTTACATTTATACCACTCAAATTTCCCTTATCAAATAAAAAAAAAAAAGCATTTTCTTTACTTTTAATATAAAATACACCTTTTAACGCATGTATGTAAAAATTGAAGTTTAGGTGTTAGATTTGTAAATACATAAGAATTAAGTGGTATGTATGTAAATCTTCCTAAATTTTTACAATCTTCAATGTAACCCCTATAGTTATGAAATCTAAAACAATACCAGTCATTAGAACATGATCGCGTTAGCAATAAAAACTTGGCTCTGTAAATGTATTAGTTCGATAATTCAAAAAAATCACATAGACGCTATAAATATCAATATTTCAAGTGCTGGTAAATATGGGTGTAAACGAGACGAACACGAGCTGAGCCCTTGGCTCGTTTATATTTCGAGCCCAAAAAGTATTTTCGTGTTCGGCTCGTTTGCTTAGAGAGCGAACATGAGCTGTTCACGAACAAAAAATCGTTTTGACAACCCTAATCACGTAACCATAAGATGTTAATGTTTGAGGCAAGATTTAAAAATTATTGTTTATATTAAAACATCATTTGAATCTAATTTAATAATTTTTATTCTATTTTCTTAATTAATAATTTTAATTGATTATAAATCTTTAAAAAAATTTTAAAAATACTGCTCATCAAAAAATATATATATAATTAATGAATATTTTTCGAGTCAAAACGAGCCGAACACGAACGAACAAATCTTTGTTCGTGTTCGGCTCGTTAAGGCTTGTTAACTTAGCGAATGAGCCAAACACGAGCTTCTTCACGAGCCGAACACGAGCTGTTCACGAACAACGAGCCGTTTTGACAGCCCTACTGGTAAACCAACAATCTTTTGCAATATAACTTACGAGACATTTTCTTCAATAATTTTTACCATCTTGTTTAATAAACATAAGCACTATAATTGCATAAATGATAACAATTATCTCAATAATAAATTATATTTTAAAACAAGTCAGAGACATAGTTAAATGGCTAGCTGATAACAATTTTTAAATAGGAGAGCTGTCGGACGCATGTGCAACGAAGGACAAGAAATGCAATTTTAAGAAAAAGGATTTTCTCTAATCAACTGTAGAAAGTAAGGTCCCATGCAAAATGACAGTAATAAAAATTAAAACCAGATAAGAGGAAACAAGAAAAGAGGAGGCTTTAGGCTGTCAGTATAGTTTATGGATCCTCAGTACAAGTAAATAATCTTTATAAATTTAATTATATTCCCGCAAGTAAAATATCATTAAAGTTTACGGATCCTTAGTTGAAGTAAATTATTGATAATTATAAAGCTGTATAAATGCCCTCATATTTCACTGGGAACTTTCGTATGATGTACAAAAATCTTCAGTGCATGACTAGAAAAATCTAAGTCAGGAATCATAACCCATTTAATTTTTTAGGTTCATTCACTAACACAAACTTGAACTTCTAATTTGAAATTCAGTCAATGCTAAGGCTTTGCATTTAGCTTGAAGATCATCAATCGCTCAAAATTGATTCAAATTTTCGCTCAGATTTAGATCGTATTGAAATAAAAGAGCCGAGCTACGACCCAAAATTTTGGATCGAACTTTTTTCAAGCCGAATTTGAGCCGACCCCTGCTCGGCTTGAAATCAGATCGTTAAGAGCCCTAATGATGTTAGGGCTGTTAATTTAGCAAATATAGCACGAAGATCACTAAACACTCAAAAATTTATTCGAATTTGGCTCGGAACAAGATTTAATCAAAATAAACGAGTCTAGCAACGAGCCAAAATTTTGAATTAAATTTTTGGGAGCCAATTTTGAGCCGAGCTTTGGATCAAAATCAGATTATTAACAGCCCAACTCAAAACCGCCCAACAAACCCAAAACGGACCCAAATAAATGTTATTTTATATTAAATGGGTTATACGAGTTAGGTTCAGGTCAATACATTAAAGGCGGATTGGTTGCAGGTTGGATATTCTAACAGTTTTAATATTCGAGTTGGGTTCTGATCAAGCAATTATGGGTTGGATTAACTTCAAGTCAGACTTGAACCCAACTCACAAACCCACTTTGACACCCCTACTTTGTTGCATGTAACAAGATGATCGAACCCTCGCTTTGAAACCAATAATCTATCAAATCACAAATGTTGTGGAGAGCATTTCAAATTTCTTGTAGTCTTGGGAGACGACCACAGAATTGGATGAGCATTAATTAAACCACTAAATAGAAACAACGTTAAAAAAAAAAGCTCATAACTTCACTGCTGTGTCTACTTTTTTCAGGTCACCAAGCTTAGATAATTTTAACAATAAAGAAGCCACAGAAATACCTTACAGACATCTCAGCAATAAGAAGTCTTCATGATGGAGATTGTTCTTCAATGCCTATCACTAAACAACATCATAGTATAGCCACAACAAATATACAATCACTTCTACAAGGCCTGCAAACACTTGCTTTAAACCATAAATGGTAGAATATGTCAGAAATAAAACTAGGGGCTTACATATCTATCACTAAATTTTGATATTTACAGTTATAATACCTCGGTGTCATAATCCTAAGATACAACACAATTCTTATGTCTTATACTTACAACACTTTGGTGTCCTAAACCTATGCATGAAAAGGTGTATTTCACTTTTAAAAATAAAATGATTGTAGTATTTTTAAAGTGATATTACAGATTTCAATGGTATTCATGTTGGGGTATGCATGTAAATGCTCAACATAAATAAAACTTAAAATTGAGAAGCCAAAAAATATTTAAGGAAACAAATCAACAACAACAACAACAACAAATCCTTAATCCCATTATGGGCTCCATGAATCCTTTTTCTCCATTGCGTCCTATTTAGTGTCATATTTTCATTAAGTTCTAATACATTAAGATCATTTTTTATACAAAAAGCCCAAGTCTTTCTGGGTCTACCTCTGCCTTTCTTAACATAAGTCGAATCTAAAACATCTACTTTCCTAATCGGATCATCAGATGGTGACGTTTAATGTGACCAAACCATCTAGCACGACTCTCTCTAATTTTGTACGTCATTGGAGCGACACCAACACTATCATTTAAGGCAACAGATCAAAAAAAAAAGTTTATGTAATAGCATAGCCTCCTTTCAAAGAAACTTTATTGGTTCAGAGCTTAAACTTGCAACTAAGAGATTTTGAGTTCAAACCTTGCATAATAATAAAAAAAGCTTTTACTACGAAATCTCCTCCTCTTCCTGTTCCATGGACTTTGCAGATTGTATTGAATTTTCTAAATTCAGCTTCTTCTCCTGAAAGATCAGTTCAGGCGGGTGAGAGATAGTGACAGCAACAAGCTCCCCAGCTCTTGGAAGTTCAGGAGGCCACTGAACATCAACAGTCTCAATGAAGGACTCAAATTTCATCAATCTTCTCTTCCCCAACTTTCCATTGTCAGCAAATTGCAGAAAAGGGTGGACAATGGTGATCGCTTTCATGAAAGCGAAGACATAACGAAGCTCCTCCGCTGTGGGGTTTCTGAAACGATTTCCATTAGAAGTACGCCGAGCGACATCTATAATCGGAAACTTATCACCAGTTTCTACATCCAGTGATAGGGATCTAATCATTCTTTTTGTAGAAGGAAGCAGAAGAGATTCATGGATGAATACAACCCGTAAAAGCTCAACATCAGAAGCCGCACTGGTTTCCGACAATCCTGTCATCTTTTGAGCATCTAAATCCGATTTAAACATGTGAAAGCCAAGATCGCCGCCATCGCCGCCGATGAATTGGGCGCAAGGGAAGGGTTGTTTCTTGCCAGACCAATCGACATTTTTGCCAATTCGAAGGCCGAAGTGGTGGTGGGGACGAAGACGCTTCCATGGCTCGGTTCGGTATAATGCGGCGGCGGCGCGGAAGAGGGATTTGATGAAAGCTGTGGGAATTCCATCGACTTTGAGGAGACAAGTGCCGGAAGTCGGGCCGAGGCTCGGACCAGAGCTAAATTGTTCTTGGAATCTGGTGAAGAGCTCTTTGAGGTGTAGATCCATGGTGGGGAAGTGGGGATACCTCTAGGGTTGGCGATTGCGATTAAGAAGCCCTTGAAGATTAAATCATAGCAGTTTCAGGTTGCGGGATGGTAATTAGAGGGGAATCAAGATTCAGTATTTGCATGAATGGTTTCGGGATCAATAAATCGATAAAAGTTGAAGGGGATACATTACCTGGGGAATAATGGAGATGGATTGAGGGATGGAATTGCTTATTCGAGTACAAGAAGATCAGGATTTACCGTAAATGTCGAGGAAGGAAATCAATCTGGATCCAGATCCGCCCTAGCTGGGCGAGCTGCAGAGTCTGTTCGGATTCGCAAAGCAGCTCTAATCGAGTACTTCAGTAATATAGTCTCAAGCGTAGAAGTTTCTACACTAGTAGAAGTTATTTGGATTCAAATTACAGAGATTTTTAGTGGGTTACTGCAGGGGAGTTATTAAAGTGGGGTTATTGCAGTAGAATTATTGAGAGATTATTGAAGGTTTATTATAGTATTATTAGAGTTTATATCTCAATAACCTCAAATAATCTCTCAGTAATCCTCCAAATAACATCCACAAATGCTTGTTCGACTTTAATATTTTCTTAAGTGGACCCGATATAACTCACATGACAATATATTACTGGGAATTCGCACATAAAACTACATCAGAAGTCTAAACAGAAAAATTTTCCCTGAAACTACACTGTCAAAGAACATCCTTGTTCGTGAACGGTTCATATTGGATTAGTGAGGGTTCGCGTTCGATTCGTTCCATGAGTAAACGACATTTTTTTAGTTTAGTTTATAAACAAATCAAACATGAACTGATCGTATTTGAATCGTTATTGATAGAAATATAAAATAATTTAAAATAAATAAATAAATATATATATATATATATATATATATAATTTATCATATTTTAAAAATAATTATATAGCCTAAAAATTTATCATATTTTAAATCGCAGTGTATTTTTTTATTTATAATGTATCTTTAAATTAATGATTTATTACTTAATTATTTTATAATAATTGATTTATAATTTTTTAAGAATTTGAGTTTGAAATTTTAAATGTATATTTCATTTGTAACTTATTTTTAACAAATTATAATAAAAAAGTTGAAGAAATAATATATATTTTTTATAGAGGGATGTTGTTTTTTTTTTTTTGTGTAATTTGAGAATTAATAATTAAATTTATTATTATTTTAATAATTCAAACAATTCAAACGATACAAATAAATTTAAAAATTTTCAAACAATTTAAACAATTCGAACAATTCAAACATTTCGAATAAATTTCAAACAAATCGAACTGAACACGAACATTAACTTCACGCACAATTTTCGAACAAGTGCTTATTTCAAACACTTAATTTCAAAGAACCTAACACGAACATGAATACGAACATGAGCTATGTTCGTTCGTGTTCGGTTCGTTTACACCACTAGCCATAAGATCGAGAAAACTCAAAGGGGTGATTGCTTGATTATCACTCTAAACATTGCTATTTCGAAATTTAGCACTGCTTCATTCATTTTTTTAATTCTCACTCAAATATTAAAATTCATCATAAAACCCTAATCAATAATTTCATTTTTACCAAATTCTTAATAATTTGACTATGGCATACGCAAAAACACCGATCGATAATTCAAAAAGCCACTTAGATGCTAATTTTATAAATTCCAATATTTTGAGCGGTGCTTTATATGAAATTATCTTAAATAATATAATGTTCTTAATGTTAATTTCTTAAGAAAATAAGGTATGATATTTTCTTTATTCATTTTTAGATTTTAATGCTTGAGAATAAATATGAAATTTAATTTAGTAAAATTGAAAGTTATCACATTAGATGCTTCCTCATTAATTTGCATTTATCTTAGGCAATATATTGAATCTTTTAGTGGAAGGAATATCTTTTTGGGGGGATTTACATAAATATCACCTCAAACTTTTCTATTTACATATTTATCATCCTAAACTTCATATTTATGAATGCAGCACCGAAAACACATTCAACAGATTGAGAATTACACTATGTCAAGCCCTAGCCCTCTCTATTATACATTCACTCACTTCTTCTCCTCCTGTACAAACCATGGTCTCTGTTATTCTATTACTCTCTTGCTTGAAACACTAGTGTTTATCTACACATTTCCAATTTCTTTAGAGAAATTCTTATTTTCATGAGACTTTGTTGTATCATTTATTCTCCTCTCATCTGCTCCATCTCACGATGCCACATCCTCCAACGCAAATTATCATATTGCTCTCTGGCCCTTCACTTTTTACGCAAGTGTCTTATGAGAGTTTAATAATGTAAATAAATGAAATGATTTATACTATTAATGCCTTTGACTAAGTTCCAAGTAGACCTTTATTAGCATTTGTAAATTGCATTGTCCATAGAAGCATTAATTCTTTGTTAATGTACTAAATGGATGCTTTAAAATATATGAGCAATTTTAAAATTAATTTTTCAACATTTTTTATGTTATAACTAACCTCTTAACATTAATTATACACCATAAAAATTAACACTTCATGCAAGGATAAGAAATCATTTAAAATATAAGTATATGATTTTAGAGGTATTTAAAGAAACCTAATTTCCTAAAAGAATTTCTATATTCAATAACAAATGTTAAATAAAAGTCCAAATTTTATGATAGAACTATCCAAGTAGCAGATCACTAATAATGGTTGAATCGAAGTGGGCATGATCCTCACTTAATACACTAAGTAGTTACAAAATAATTGGTTCTTAGCTATATTCTACAAACTCAAAATCAATTTTGTAGTATATTTGATTCAATAGATTGATATTTGAAGAGCACTTAGTATGTAGGTACATCTATATGTTATCATTATAGTGAATTTAATTGATTATTTAAACTCTATATAACAGTGAATTTGAGCAATTTAAATCAAATCATGTAAAATTTGGTATTTTCTTTTATAGTGATTGATCATTTATGCAATATTTTATTATTAATTGTAATGACACATGTATAAAAAAGCTCTCTCACCTAAAAGTTAACATTTTATTAGTTATTTAAAATACGCGTTAGATATATTTGTTCCACTTTAAATTCTTTGTAAGAAGCTCTTCATAGGGTATAATTTCTAATAATGAAGAGAGTGATATTATAGGTTTTATCTTAGGGTTAGAGCTAATTTTTTTTTCTATATCTAATCATTAATTAGGTATTCAATGCTTATCATTGATTGCCACAATGGATTTTCTAATCACACTAACATCAATTAGTTAGGAGTTTTTTTTCTTATATGATATGTTTTTATTAACTCTTATTCCGTAGAGTATCAATTATCCTAAACCAAACTCCTTATATTTTTTAGTTGATTCTTCCATTAAAATGTGCTTAGGGTTCATGTAATACCAAGTAATATATATATATATATATATATATATATATATATATATCAAGCACAATATTCAAGTGTATGTTTTATTAATAAATGCTTTAATATATCTATTAAGATGTTTTTTGTATTATTTTGGTTTTCAAATCATTGTAAAATGAATTTTAATTAAAGAATAAATACATACATTGAAAACATATTAAAGGATGATTTAATTTATAAGATTTGAATAATTATTATGAGATTATTATAGGCTCGATTTCCAAAACATCTTCACTAAAATATAGAAAATGTCTAAATTTAATTAATTATATTTTTTATATTTTTATGATAAATATAACTATGAAAATAAAAGTTTAATTGTATAATTAGTTTCTTAAGAAATGCTCTTGTGCTGACATATATTTATTTCGGATGTCATTTGATATTTGTTTTACAAACCGTTATTATTTGAGTATTCCAAACATAATTATCTATTTTATGACTACTTTCTCATAATTTGTTAAGTTTAAATCTTAAGATATATAAGATTTTATTTGAAGTCTACAACTAAAACCAAAAAATCTCATAATTATATAAATATGTCATTGACACATTTTATTTATATAAATTCCACTGATGTATTTATGGAGAAGCTTCACAATGACTTTTAATTTCCAAAATGTGAGGGAGCATAGAAAATAAGGGAGAGGAAAGAGAAGGGGAAATTAAGAGTTTGTATTATGACCCACTGACTCGACTTTTGTATTTCCAAATACAAGGATTCGTTATCACTGCTAGAAAATTTAATTTCTGGCAAAGGCGCGAAACACTTGACCTGGGATAACTTGTTATATAGATGTGTATCAAATAAAACTTTTTAAATATATGTTTATATAGCAAAATATAATTTAAAAAGAAAATATTTTATATACTTTTTGGGTACTACTGCAAGTATACGTATCGTTTCAAGTAATATAGTACTTTGAAACAAAGACCCAAGTATCAATCTCACGGGGAAAAATATGGTAATAAATTTTTAAATATTGTATTTCAAAAATCTTTTTGTATTTTAATCTAACTATAAATTATTTTTAATTTACTAGATGCAAATAAAGAAAACAATAATAAGAAAATGATTTTATGAAAACTATATAAAACAAACAACTTTCTTCCCTTCAATTAATCTAAGATTTTTAAGATAATTTAATATTCGTTGGAGAATTTGATTTATGGTATTATGCCAAATAGAAGCATTCATATTCTTTACCCTTTGATCCAGCGTGAAAGAACATTGGCTAATTTACGTATCAGTCCGAATGTATTGTTAGTAGAATCGGTTAATCTAGCACTCACACTACTAGATGTCCAAGGGTGGCTATGGTCGGCCCTACTAGTGCCCTTTTCTAATCTATAAATCAAATTATAAGAATTTAGTCTGTCACTCTAAAAACTTATCAATTCTACGCACATTAAATCTTATCTTCCTATTTATTTGCACTTCACCTTGAATAGCCCGCACGTGGCCTTCGACTACCCAAGGATTCATGTGACATTTACAAGTTAAGAGTTCTTCTCCTTCTAGGTATCAAAACTCTTCAACAGGTTTTAACAATTTAAATGACCAATTTAAAAGGTAAAGTAAGATTAGATATTAATGTCATCACAATGTTTTGAAAATATTTTGAATTTCAATTCTCCATCGAATCTTATATTATCTTATCTATCTCTTCATAATTGAAGGAAGAAAGTAAACTAACTACTCAGAACACATTGAATATAAACAGCAAAACATAATAAATAAACTTTGAATCAAATATAAAATACTTATCTCAAATATTCCTTCTACGTATCTTCCGATTCCTACTGACTCCACAGTGTAATGAACTCCAGATGCAACAACTTGAAAATAAACTCTCTAATCTAAAACAAAAGTGGCCCTAAATTTCTCTCTCTATTTCTCTCTCTAAGGATTAGAGATCCTAAAGTGGATAAGAGAAAGGGGTTACAATGGGGGGCACGTTTTTCTGAAGAAATGGACTCATATTTATAGGCTTTAAGGGTTGCCTTGAGGCACCTCTTCAAAACATGTCCACATTCAATGAATCTTCTAGAAGGTCTGTCTAGCGCCTAGGCGCCGGAATCTGGCGCCTAGGCGCCAGATACCGCGTTCAGTTCTTCGCACTTCTTCACTTTGGCTCGCACCTCTTCGCGATTAAAACTGTTTTGGAGCGTCCAAATGCAATGTATCACATGTCCTAATATCAAGGAACAACTGCCAGTCTTCTAGAATGTTCAATAACCGCTCACTCCGTCAAAATAACCGTTCAAACGTTGTCAAAAACTTGACAGTTCTGTATCGAGTCTGGCGCTTAGGCGCCAACTTCTAGCGCCTAGCCGCCAGGCCATATTTTTTTATAATTTTTGTATTTTGCTCCATTTTTGCTCCTTTTTGCTCCTTTTTGCTCCTTTTTTTCTTTTTTAGACCTTTTTACATCACCTACATCCAAAAACAAAAAAAATACCTTTCATTAAAGCATAATATCCTTAGAAATTGATAAGAATTAAGACATAAAAATAGATATTTTTTATGGATCACCCACTTAAGATAAACTATCGTTATCCTTCCTTTGATTCTTTTGATTTTGTCTTTTATGTATTTTCTAAATAGTTTATTGTCCTAAACTTACAAAAATTTTGATATATCTATATTATGTAATTTTTAATATGTTATTATCATAGTGACAATTTTACTTTTTGATAGGGATGATGGCTTTATAGAAATATACAGATTCAAAGATTTAATTATTTAAATAATCAAACATATCATTAAAAAATAATATTTTGAGAGATAGAAATAACACTTTACAATGAGTTTGGTTACTTAAATTCAAAAATTTTGGATATTTGGAGTGGTTCATGATTAAAACCAACAAATCTTTCTTCTATCCAATTCTATGATTATATAGGGTTTAAATTAAATATAAGATACATAATTCCTATAAAAACAAACCTTTATAGCTAATTACATCTTAAGTAATTAAAGTTACTAGAGAAAACTCTCAATTAAGGTTATGGTTTTGTCTTCAAAAAAATTATAAGTTTAGGGTTCCACAATTGATTATCAAATTTGAAATGGTAAGAACTAAAAAAATGGAACAGTTATTATTGAAACACAAAAGAAGAAGAGTATGAGATGTAGAAGATATTAAAAAACTAATCGACATCTCAATAATCCTATTATTTGGCTTTAATTATTTTCGAAGAAGTTATTTGATGTTTCATCCCATCATTTTATTAGAATGTTGGGACATAAATCACATGATATATGATTGTGAGAAAGTCTAAGAGATGAGATTATTTGTCGTAACGAGACAAAAAAATGTTGGAATGCTGAGATTGGAATGAGATTTACTGAAAAAAAAACCTCAGAAAATTAATCTAAAGGAAAGGAAAGAACACATGACATAAAATCCTGCCTGGAAAAGACTTCCATCTAAATCACCTAATCACAGTGAAAAATATGCATAGCCAAGTATGACAAGTATGGATAATGTTTGAAGACTAGAGCGATTATTATATTTAGTTTAAAATTTATTTTTTTTTATAACTCACCAAACTCATCTATTTTTTTATTTTTTATTAGCTCTTAGTGAGTGATCGGATTAAGTTGTGTAGTAGATTATGTAAGTCCATGATGATGAATATTTAGAATGCTCATTTATAAGACCAAATGGTATGCAAGGCAGACTCATTCTATAAGACAGTGATCTTCACATGATAGCCCAACCTTTTCATGTAATGGAATGAGAGCCTAAAACATAAGGAGTAGGATCAATATCTTATGCACTTGTATGTTGACCTTATTTTTGGTAAGGTCTAGTTTCCTTCCCAAAATTTAGGATTTTCTTATTGATTATCCTAGAAGACTAGTGATGGAGCCCAACTCACATAAAACTCAATCCACATTCTATCTAGGTGGTCTCAATCCCTTGACATTTGGTTGAGTTGCTTGAAACCAACATGTAGAAACTCAAAAATGAGCTCACATAGGGTCTTGAGGCCTTAGGATGACCTTGGATGACTTGGTCATTCATACTCTACACCACCTCCATGCACATCCACTTTGCCCTTCATACCCCATCGACTCACCATAACCCTAATCCATCTACATCCACTTAAATTGAACACCAAATCCACTCTAAAATTAAAATTTGTCAAAACTCCTCAAAATACCTCAAAATCTCAAAAATGTCTAAAGTACTCCCAAATTCTCAAAAATATCCAAAATTGTCCAAATACATAATTTTCTATCAAAATCATTTTAAATCCCTGTAAATTACCCACACCCTAAAATTTCCCAAATTTCTCAAAATTGACCAAAATACCCCTAGATCCACAAAATTACCCAAATACCAAGTTGACCCAATTTTTATCAAAATTCCACAATTGCCCCAATTTCCATCACATTCACTCCAAGTCCACTCAATTCTAAATCCAAACCCAATTCCACTAAAATTCAAGCTCAAGTCCAAAACAACCCAAATCCAATCTTCATAATTTCACCACATACCTTAAATTCACCAAGTTGAACATTCATACCAAACCTAAAATTCACTAACTACAAATCCCAAATTCCATCATCGTAAGCCTCATGAAATTTCCCATGGTTAATTCCTAGCCACGTTAACATTAAATCCAAGCCCAAAATCCAAGCAAAAAATCCAAGCCTAAAATGATCCCCATGAATCCAAAAGCCCATAATTTGAGCTTAATTTCAAAATCTTGTTAAACCCAAGCCCACATGTCAGATTTTAGCCCTCCCCCCACATCAAATTTAATCAAGTCCTAAGTCGAAAAATCCCATGATTAATCAACTACATTTGGAATGTATGAAATTTGAATCAATGCTTAAAATTTTTCCCCTCCTTCTTTGATGTAAGCCATGTAGGCTATGCATGAGCCGTGAGCAAGCCATGTGGCTTCATACAAGCCAAATGGAAGCCATGAAGCCATGCATGAGCCACATGTGAGCCATCATGCAAAAAACATCACAGGAGAAGCCTCTTTCACGATCACCTAAAAAGTACTTAACCACTCCAATGATTCACTTAAGCCTAAAATTAATTTAAATACACATGATGGAGATTTAACTACACTAATTCAGCTGATCACCACCAGCCCTAGCCATCTTGGTGGATGGACCAAACCTAAATGCATGACTTAGAACCAAGCTTCCCCAAAATCAATTTGAACCATTCCACCTAAATCCAACCCTTAGACACATGACACCACATAATTGACTTCACAATTTTCTACCACTAAGCTCCCTCAGCAAGATGGTGACCACCCAAGCTTCACCACCCACTATTACAGGTGGCAAGCTCAAACTCGAGAGCCACCCATGAGCCAAAAACCCAAAATTACACCCCTCTAATGTGGCTCACCCTCATTGGACCTAGGCCACTATCTCTTCTCCACATCAGCGAACCTTGACCAACCAATTGGATCCCTACACCTTCCCCTTAACCATGCTTATAAATTGACCACCTCCGTGGCTAAAATGAAAAAGTGCACAATCCTTGGGGAAACTCTGCTAAAATCATTCCAAACCTCTCCACACTCATACCAAGCTCATCCCATTTTTTCTTAAGTTCTCAAACCATCTACAAAACCCTAATTTCCCAACTGAAATCAAGGCCATTTTTGTCTATTTCACCAACTCCACCAAAACTCCAAATTAAACCTTCCAAAAGCTTAACCACACATCAATACCACTTTCTCAATCAAAATCCCCCATTCTTGAGCCCTCTAACATAGTCTAAGACCACACCAAAGCCACCCTTAGATCTAGTTCATACATAGGCCCAACCACATCGGAAATTAAAGCTTGGAGGAGCTCTGAATAATTGGTTCAATTTCTTCATAAGACACACATCTCCTAATAATTAGATCATTGCATTGTTTATATAAATAAGGGTCATCCCAAAAATAAAATTTCGCATCATACAAAAAATTTTTATGTTGTTACTTCGGTAAATCAAGTGGTAAAATATCACTAACAATAGAGTTTACAATATCAGCATACCACAGTAAATTCCATTCCTTAATATTGTATAGTTCTTCATCATGAAAGGTTTATATAATTTCATCTTCAAAATCAGATAGATCATGTTGTTCTAGCCTAGATAAATGATCAGCTATTTGATTTTTAGATCCTTTTCTATCCACTATAACAAATTTAAATTCTTGCATTAGAAGTACCCATCTGATTAATCTAGGTTTATTATCATTCTTTTGCATTAAGTACTTGATAGTAGAATAGTCTGTATGCACTATACATTTAGTCTCAATTAAGTACAACCTAAATTTTTCAAAATCATATACAATCACTAATAACACTCTTTCAGTAGTAGTATAATTTATTTGAGCATCATTAAGAGTTTTACTAGCATAATATATAACTTTAAAATTTTTATCATACCTTTATCTTAAACAGCTCTAATAGCTTAATCACCGACAACACACATATGTTCAAAAGGTTTCTCCCAATCGGGTGAAACTATTAAAGGGGCAGTTATTAATTTTTCTTTCAAAAGTTTAAAAGCATTTAAACAATCTTCATTAAAGTCAAATTTCTTATCTTTCTCTAAAAGTTGGCATAGAGGCTTAATAATTTTTTAAAAATCTTTAATATAACGTCTGTAGAACCCAACATGTCCTAAAAAACTTCTAACCCCTCTCACAATAGTTGGAGGTGGTAGTTTTGTAATAATTTGAATCTTTGTAGGGTCCACTTCTATGTCATATTCAGAAATTTTATGCCTAAGTACAATTTCTCCTGCAAACATAAATTGACATTTCTCCCAATTTAGAACTAAATTTATTTGTTCACATAAATCCAAAAAATTTTCTAAATTATTTAAGCAAATTTTTAAAGAAGTTCCAAATATGGAAAAATCATCCATAAGAACTTCTATTCCATTGTCAATCATATTAATAAAAATTGACATCATATATCTTTGAAATATTGCGAGTGTGTTACATAATCCAAAGGACATTCTTCAAAAAGTAAATGTTTCATAAGGACTAGTAAATGTGGTCTTTTCTTGATCCTCAGGAGCAATTGGTATCTGATGATAACTAGTGTATCCATCTAAAAAATAAAAATATTTGTGCCTAATAAGACTAGCCAACATTTGGTCTAAAAAAGATAAAGGAAAATGATCTTTCCTAGTGGCGGCATTTAATTTTCTATAATCAATACAAATTTGCCAAAACCAACGACTTGTCTCGTGGTGAGAAATTCATTTCTTTCATCAGTTTCAACAATCACTCTTCCTTTCTTTGGAACACAATGGATCAGTCACCCAAGCACTATCTGAAATTGGATATATAATTCCAACATTCAACCATTTCAAAATTTCTTTCTTTGCTACTTCATTAATGGATTTAACCTCCTTTAAGCATCAGCTCTAGGTTTATGTTGTTCATCGAATAAGATTCTATGCATGCATATCAAAGGACTGATTCCATTAATATCAGCTAAAGTCCAACCAAAAGCTTTTTTAATATCTTTTCAAGGTTTCTAGCAATTGCTGCTCTTGTATATCAGTCAAATCTGAGGAAGCAATAACTGGTAAAGTAAATAATTCTCCTAGGAACACATACTTCAAATGGTTTGAAAGTATTTTCATCTCAAGTTCAGTGGGTGTTATGATAAATGAAATTAAAATTTTATTATCATTTTATTTAATATCCAACATTTCAAATCTTTCCTGAATATAATCTAGTTCTTCATTATCTGTCTCAACATAATTTACTTCCATTTCATTTTTTGCCTCACTTTTAAAATTTTCTTATTCAAGTTTCTCTTCATATTTCTCCTTAAAATGTTCCTTTTCTAAATAATCAAAATTATACATTCGAAAGCATTCATCATCTTTTTCTTTTGTTGGATACTTCATAGCTTTTGATATATTGAATGAAACTTCTTGATCATTAACTCTTATAGTTAATTCTTCTTTTTACACATCAATTCCAATCCCAATGAATGGTCTTCCCAAAATTATATGATTTTTTTTATCTTCCTCCATATCTAAAATAATAAAATCCACAGGTAAGATAAAATTATCAACCTTTACTAAAACGTCTTCAACAACTCCTTTAGGATAAGTGATAGAGTGATCAGCTAACTGAAAAGTTACTGAAGCAGGAGAAATTTCTTCTATTCCTAACCTTTTGAAGGTTGACAGAGGCATGAGATTAATGCTGGCTTCAAGATCACATAAGGCTTTTCCAAAAAAAATTTCTCCAATAGCAGAAGGTATAGTGAAGGTACCAGAATCCTTGAGATTTTCAGAAAGCTTTTTCTAAATAATTGCGCTACACTCCTGACTGAGTGCAACAGTCTCATTATTTGTAAATTTTCTTTTCTTATTTAATATATCATTCATAAACTTCACATAATTGGGCATTTATTCTAACAATTCAATAAAAGAGATTTTTACTGATAATTTTTTAAGGATTTCAAGGAATTTTGAAAATTGTGTTTCGCTCTTTTGTTGTTTCAATTTTTGAGGAAATGGAGTTGGTGGTCATTCAACGGTAATTTTCATTGGTTTAAGGGAATATTCTAAATCTGGATATATATTATCATGTGCTTTATTAGTTTCCACCTTATCTTTTTCAAATTCAATGTCTTTTTACACTCTTGATTCCAATTCATTTCCACTTCTTAACTATATAGCCTTAATTTGTTCTTTATTTTGATCCTTTGGGTTATTCTCAACATTACTAGGAAAAGTTTCAGAAGGTTTACTACTAAGTGCAGTAGCAATATGCACCAATTGATTTTTAATATTTTAAATAGCAGCTTCTTCACTTTGTAATTGGGTCTCTTGACTGTGCAACTGATTCCCTTAACTATGCAATTGATTACCCATATTAATATCAATTCTTCCATAGACAACTTCTTCTCGATGAATTATGGGTTACTATTGAATCCTGAAGGATAAGAAGGTCTATAATTTGTGTTTCCCTGATTATTTGAATATCCTAATGGGTTCACAGAATTGTTCCCCCACTGCGGGTTAACAACAACATTGTTATTATTCCATTTTAAGTTTGGGTGGCTCTTCCACTGGGATTATAATAATTAGAATAAGGATTATTGGGTCTATTATTTATAACATTCAAAGTTTTATAAGATGATTTAGAATCTACTATTTGTCCCAATGAGTTTTCTTCTAACACCTGAGGCATTTGAAAATAGTTTATTCCATATTGATCTATTTTCTTGGAAATAGAAGCAATTTGAGAAGTCAACATAGATATTACATCAAAATCATGGATACTAGCTACTCTTTTTAGATATACCCGTTCTGAGGGCCATTGAAAATTGTTAGCAGACATTTCTTCAATTAAAGAATATGCCTCATCAAAAGGATTTGACATTAACGATCCACTAGCAGCAGCGTCAATAATCAAACTAAGAGATCCCACTAATCTATTATATAAATATTTGAATTATTAACCAATCTGGTAAAGCATGATATGGACACTTCTTAAAGAGATCTTTAAATCTTTCTCATGCTTTATATATTGATTCTCCTTCATACTGACAAAAAGATGTAATATCATTTCTAAGTTTAGCAATTTTTTAAAATAGAAAATATTTGGATAAAAATTTTTGTAACAGTTCTCCCAAAATTCTGATAGATCCAGGTGCTAACGAATTTAACCACATCTTAGCTTTATCTTTTATTGAAAAATGAAAAACTCTAAGTCTCACAGTATCGTTCGACACTCCATCATATTTAAATATAGCACACAGTTCTAGAAAACTAGCAAGATGTAAGTTAGTATCTTCATTTGGCGTACCAACAAATTGATTATATTGTATCATTTGGATAATAGCAGGTTTAAGCTCAAATGAATTAACAGCTACATCAGAATTTTAAATAGTTAAATGAATTTCATCTGTTGTAGGGTTCACATAATCTCTTAAAAGTCTAAGTTGATGTTCATTTTCATGTCTTTGATTATCAAGATTCTTTTACATTTTGCTCAAAATTTTAAATTCTTTTTTTTCTTTTCAAATTTTTCTAATGGTACGTTCTAACTCTAAATTGTAAGACATTAAACCTTCAGATCCAAAACTAAGTGTACACAAATATGAATTAAAGGTTTTCAGTACCTACTAATTTACTATTGCCTCTCCGGCAAGAGCACCAAAAACTTGATGTGATGGCTGCAAATACGAAGTAATAAATTTTTGCGAATAGTTTCAATTCAGTCACAAAATATAATCAGTTTAATAAGGTAGCAACTGGTCTATATGCAAGTATACGTATTGTTCAAGTAATATAGGGCTCTAGCGGAGTCCTGTTTATCGATCCTACAGGGAGAAAACAAACCTTAAAGCGGAGCACAAAAATCAAATATTCAATTTACAAAGCACTTAATGTATTACAAAAAATGCTACAGTTTAACGATGCTAGAGATTTTAAAATCACTAAATTACTTTCTAAGCCTCAAATTAAAGTAACTACTACTATAATTAGTTTTTGTAATGCAAAGTTCAAATTTAGAGAAAGTGTCCCCCCCTTATAATGATATTATGGTGAGTGAATGATAAAGATTAGTATAATCTAGTAGTGTGTCGAATAAAAACATACATATTTTACTCACTTCCGAGTGCTATAAAGAACATTGGCTAATCCTAGATTTAGTCCATAAATCTGTGGTTAGGCTAGGAGGGTACTGGCTCTTACTCCAAAGCTCTCACTTCCCATCGCCTGAAGGCTAACTCTCGCTTTAGTTTCCAAACACTAGGACCAAATCGAGGATTTTAGTCTGTCACCGTAAAATCTCCAATTCTATGCCCAATAAACATATTTTCATATTTATTTACATCCAACCCCCATGAACTTCACCATCTATGGAATTTGAATGTAATATCCACTTTTGTTGTACAAAGCATAGCCCTTTTGGATCTTATGTTTCACAACATATTTTAATAAATCAATTGTTCAGATCGAAAAGTAAATGAAGAACGAAGTGGAAAATCATCACAATTTCTTGTCTTTTATATGACACATCCAATCTAAACTATCACATTACCATTTATCATTGCAAGGAGAAAGACAAGAAAATCTACTCAGAATTCATGAGGAAGATACAACAAAATAAGGATATATATATATATATATATATATATATATATATATATATATATATATATATATATATATATATATATATATATAAGCAAAGTCATACAAACTATAAAAAGTAAATACAACTTATCTTAATTTCTTCCCCAAGCAAATCCCTTGAAGTTTCTTTGAATCTTCTTCTCTCTTCATAGAAACACACAATTCTCTCTTGGAATAATAGGGAAGAAGCAATCTCTAACTTTCCCTCTCATCCTACAACTCTTTTGTGAGAATAATCCCTCACAAAACAACACTTAACACCAAACCATAAACTCTAAAATCTCTCTAAAGACTTCCTCTTCACTCACACACACTTTACTTCACTTACATAAACGCACAAGTGTCCAAAACTAGTTAAAATAGTATATGAACGAATTTCTCAAGAGTTGCCACCAGAATCCCTCTAGAAGTTGTCCAAATACATTGAATTTAGCCTCCACTGACATTGGGTGTGTCGACGCTGAATAGGGCGCCCTCGGTTCCCTTGGTTCCCTTGGTTCCCTATTATGCGATTTAATTCCTTTTCCCCACTTATTTTTAGGAGCCACAAGAAATCTAACAAAAATTGAATAAAAATCCAAATAAATTCAAAATACTTATTTTATAAGCTCCTGCACCTTTTATTCCAAACTAAGAAGCTCTTTACCATGGATTTTCCACTAATTTCTCAAAAAAATTATGTTTTTGGTACTTTCTTAATGTGTAAAAAATCCATGGTTAAATAAGAAAATTTCTTAGGTTAAGTGTGGGTTTTACTCGAAGAAGAAGAAATCTGAAGTTTTTTAACCATAAAATGTCAAAAACAGCGATCTATGGGAAGTCATGGGGTGCACCGGCAAAGAATAGAAGCAAGGAGACGACCTCGACAGGGAAAATGGCGTTGAAACCGGGTATTTTCGTGATTAAATGGGGATAACCTATGGTTTAGCCAGTTCAACGCCTAGGTGCTGGATTTGACACTTAGGCGTCCTACTCTAGGGTAAGTGTCGCTTAGGCACCCACATTTGGCACCTAAGCTCCAGTGCTTAATTTTGTAAATTTTAATTTTGTATATTTTAAATATAAGAACAACAAAACCTAAAACCTTTGGACCCTAAGTTACTCGATTCAACAACGCTTCAATAATTAATCATCTTCCGAACTTCTTCCAACTTTTACTTGCACAAGTACTCAATTCCCAAATACGGACAATACAAATGATTTAAGCACACTAACACCATATATCAAACTCACAAACTTACTTTAAACATACAATCTTATACATTAGTTTGATACCCATAATATATACTATTTATGTTTTTTGTGTATTTACATACACACAACACAATTCTTATGTATTTGCATAATTAACATTTAGATACCAATTTTTACACAAAAATTAACAAATTTTCATTTTTTCTTGCATACATTTCACTCAAATTTTAATATCACATATACATAATACTTAAATTTTTATTTCCACCTACAAAATATTTAAAATTTAATTTCACAAAAAATACATTTAAAATTTACGATTCATTTTCACATACAAAACATTTAAAATTTAAATAACACATAAAATTTATTATTCACATGTAATATTTAAAACTCATTTTCTTAACGCAATCAAAATGTAGCCACGTCATTTTTAAAATAGAGAAGGGGGATGCTTATCTTGGTGTTCACAGGTTAGGAGGAAAGGAGAGCATGTTGTCACGGACTAACTTCCCTCAAGTCACTCGTGCGGCTTTAGCACTCTTCCCTAGCACTAATTCAGCATAACCCTCACAATGCTAAGGCTTCTAAGCACAAACTTCTCTCATAAGAAGAGTAGAGAGAAATAAACACTTCACACTTGAATACTTGGAAGATTTGATTGAATGCTTATGTGAATACAAATAAGGGGAGGGGTGCTTATTCTAGTCCCCTTCAAGCCCATGAGAACATTCTAGAATACATTAGAATAATCTACCTTCTAGATTATTCTACACCTTTTTTATATACATACATATTCATAGATCTTCCTAGGTTATTCTAGAGTTCTCCTTGGATCCTTTTGATCACAGAAAAATATATTAAGAAATTCATATCTATTTTTGATGAAATTGCACTTTAAAGAAATGTATTTTTTTATTTTATTGTAGGAGCGAAGATTTATAAGTGATGGAAGCAAAAAAAACATGAAATGGAGTGAATTTGGATCAAAAAGGAAGAAATTCATGCAAAATGAACTAAGTCGCCGACGGCGAGATCTAGGCCACCGACGGCTAGATCATGAGGAGAACTTCTGAAGGAATTATAACTACCTCGCCGACAGCGAGCCCGAGCCCTCTGACGGTGATATCGCGCTGTTTGAAGACCTTCTAGAAGCCCGCCGAAGGCGAGGTCGCTTCCCGCCGACGGCGAGACAATTCAAAATGCAAAAATACATTGAACCTGGACTTTTTTGAAGAGGTGCTTAAGTACCCCTTGAAACTTTGCTTACCTCTATAAATAGAGGCCGAATTCTTGAGTCTTAAGTGTGTATGTTGTTTGTCATTAGTGAGTTTCTTGAGTCTATTTGTATTTGAGTGCTATTTAGTGAGTTAGAAGTTTGCTGTACTATAAGGAAAAGTCAAAGGAACTTGAGGAGTCCGTTGGGAGAAAATTAAGATAAATACTTTTGTTTATTGTTGTTAACTTTAAATGAAATCCATGCTTTGTTTTATTCCCATGCATTCTGAGTAGTTTTCTTAGTCTTTCTCATTGTTTATGAAAATTATGCGAAATGATGAAATTAAATAGAAGTACCTAATATATTAAAATAAATTGTGATAATTTTTTACTTAAAACTTAATTTACTTTCAATCTGGCCAATTGATTTGTTAAAATATGTTGAATTATCAACTACAGTAAAAATTAAATCCAATATTCAGGGAAGTCAAAAGCCTTGGAAGGAGGGTGCAAATAAATAGAGAAATATTATATATCAGACGTAGAATTGGACATTTTAGTGTGACAGACTAAAATATTCAATTTGGTCCTTTTGTTCGAGAGCTGAAGTGTAGATGTTAGCCCTCGAGTGAGGGGAACGTGGGAGCTCGAAGTGGCAACCGGTATCCTCCCGACCTAGCCGCGTATTCGCAATCAAACATAGGATTAGTCAATGTTCTTTGCACCTGGACCAAAGAGTAAAGAATAGGAATGCTCCTATTTGTCACAATACAATTCAGAAATTCTAATTAGATTCATCATTCACTTAATTTTCTAAAAACAAGGAGAAGGAAACTTTTTCTGAATTATTTAAATCAACTTTATTTCAAGCATTAGTTACTTTAGTTGCTTTAGTTACTTTAAATTTCCAATTACTATATTAGTAAGTAATTCCTTTAAAATTTAGCTGATACAAATCTGTTAAAAACTTCCCTGTAGGATCGATAACCAGGACTCCACTAGAGCCCTGTATTACTTGATACGATACGTATACTTGCGTAGAATCCACATTAAAACATTCCATCATAAAATCAAAATATATATATTAAAGCGGGATCAAGTTTTTGGTGTCGTTGCTATTAACATAATTTACAAACATATAAAATGTGGGTCAAGTTTTTGGCGCCATTGTCGGGGAGACGTAAAGAAATTATTTACTAGAGTAACGGACTATTTTAAAATTTATTTTGTAAAATTGTATGCGAAAATTTGGAAACAAAAATGTAATACCTTATGATTCAGAACTAGAGCGTACAATTAAAAGAATTAGAAAACAAAAAAGAGAAATTATAAATTTAAAACAAATGACAAATATTCCTGAAAATGAAAATATCAATCAACAGAAACCATTAAGAGATTATGTCAACCCTACATTAGATGAAATTCATTTAACTATTCAAAACCCTGATGTAGCTGCTAACTCATTTGAACTTAAACATGCAATTATCCAAATGGTACAAAATAATCAATTTAGTGGTTCACCTACTGAAGATCCTAATTTACATCTTGCTAGTTTTTTAGAACTATGTGCTACTTTCAAATATGAAGGAGTATCTAATGATGCTATTAGACTTAGACTTTTTCCTTCTTCTTTAAGGGATAAGGCTAAAATGTGGTTAAATTCGTTAAGCACTTGGATCTATTAAAACTTGGGGAGAGTTATCACAAAAATTTCTATCCAAATATTTTCCACCATCTAAAATTGCTAAGCTTAGAAATGATATAACTTCTTTTAGTCAGTTTGATGGAGAATCAATATATGAAGCTTGGGAGAGATTTAAAGAACTTCTTAGGAAATGCCCGCATCATGCGTTACCAGATTAGTTAATTATTCAAACTTTCTATAATGGATTAGTAGGATCTTTAAGATCAATCATCGATGCTGCTGCTGGAGGATCATTAATGTCAAAACCATTTGATGACGCCTATGCACTAATCAAAGAAATGACAACCAATAATTTTCAATGGCTCCGTCGATAGATGAATCCGAAAAGATAGCTAGTATTCATGAAAATGATGCAATATCTATGTTAGCTTCACAAATCGCTGTCGTATCTAAAAAATTAGATCATTTTAGAATGAATTACTCTCCAACTATATTAGAAGAAAATTCATCCGGACAACTTATAGAATCCCAATCTCAATATGAAACTATAAATGCAATCAATAACAGACCTAATAATCCTTATGCGAATTATTATAATCCTCGATGGAAAAATCATCCTAATTTTAATTGGAATAATAACACAACTAATCAACCATGGATGAATAACATAACACAACCATTAGGAATTCCTTCTAATCAAGGAAATTCTAATTATAAACCTAATTATCCACCTGGATTTAATAATAATAACCCATAATTTAAAGATAAGAAATTATTAATAGAAGAATTAATATTAAATATGGGTCAACATTTACAAAATCAAGGAAATCAATTACAAATACAAGGTAACCAATTACAAAATCAAGGAACAACTTATTAAAAATATTGAAACTCAACTTGGACATATAGCTACCGCACTTAATAATAGAATACACTGGAACATTTCCTAGTAATGTGGAAATAAATCCTAAAAACAAAGGAAATGAACAAATTAAAGCAATACAATTACGAAGTGTAAAAGAATTAGAACCTCAAATTACAAAAGAACTTGAAAGTCAAAAAGAGGAAGTGGAAATTGAAAAGGAAAAGAATCAACAAGATCCAAACTTAGAAAATCCTTTAATACCAATGAAAATTTCTGTTGAAAAACCTCCACCACCATTTCTTCAACGACTAATTCAACATAAAAAAGATAAACAATTTGCTAAATTCCTTGAAATTCTGAAGAAATTAACAATAAATATTCCTTTTGTAGAAGCTTTATAACAGATGCCAAACTATGTAAAATTCATGAAAGATATTCTAAATAAAAAAAGAAAATTTACCGATAATGAAATGGTCGCACTTAGCTGAAGAATGTAGTGCTATTATTCGAAAAAACTTCCGAAAAATTAAAAGATCCCGGTAGTTTCACTATACCTCGCGCTATTGGAGAAAAATTCTATGGAAAAGCTTTGTGTGACTTAGAAGCAAGCATCAATCTTATGCCTCTATCAATTTTTAAGAGATTAGGATTGGAAGAAATTTCACCTACTTCAGTAACTCTTCAGTTAGTTGATCATTATGTTACATATCCTAAGGGAGTTATTGAAGATGTATTAGTAAAAGTGGATAAATTTATCTTCCCTGTAGATTTTATTGTCTTAGATATGGAAGAAGATAAAGAAATTCCTATCATTTTAGGAAGACTATTTTAGCCACTGGGAAATCTATGATTAATGTTCAGAAAGGAGAAATAACTATGAGAGTAAATGACCAAAAAGTTACTTTTAATATTGATAAATCAATGAAATATCTTGCACTAGAAAAAGATGATGAGTGTTTTCGAATGGAAGTACTCGATCATTTACAAAAAGAACATTTTAAGGAATATTATGAAGAAAAATTAGAAAAAAAATACTGAATTAATTGAAAAAACCGATATAAAGGAAGAACTAGATTATATTCAAGAGAAATTTGAATTTTTGGATAACACTGAAAAAAATATAGTTCCATCGATTATTAAACCTCCTGAACTTGAGTTAAAAGTGTTACTTAATCATTTGAAATATGCTTACTTAGGTAATTCTTCAACTCTACTGTTGACCTCATTTTTGATGAGGTCTTCTCTTCTTCTCTTTAGTACTTAGGATCTAGCCTTAGGCTTTTCCTTTGACTATCTTAGAGGACTAGAATTGGGACCCACCTTTTAGAAATTCAAACCACTTCTTAACTCCCCGCAAACTCCACAAACTCGACCGTAGACCCCTAATCACCTAGAGGGTTGAAATCAAATGTGGAAGTTTAAAGGATGAGTTCCTATGGGACTCTTTGGCCTCAGGACCGCCTCGGGTGGCCCGGTCGCGTGAAGGGGCCGGCTTACACACACACTACATTTATACACTACACCTACACACTACACTTCCACATACCTCCTAAAACCACACCCATACCTAACTCGACCTCCCGACTCATGTAGGTGATTCACATGGATGATCCTTAACCCCTAAGCCCTTGCGCTAAGAGGGTTAGGAACAACATAAGTGAATGCCTCAAATGAGTCCCTTCATGGCTCATATGGGCTTGATATGACTTCATGGCTCAACCAAAATGACTTCTTTCCACTTACATCCACCCAATCTTCAATTTTCCAAATTTTCAATTTTTGACCCCCGGGGCCCTACACCTACTAAACCTACCAAAAAAAAACCCTTGAAATTACCCAAAATTCTCAAAAATTTCCAAATTACCCAAAATTCTCCAAAATCATTCCCAAACATTTCCACATCACTTAAATTGATCATCCATACCCAAAAATACCAAAAATTCCAAGAAAACCTCCCAATACCCTCCAAATACCCAAAATACCCCTCTTGACCTAAAAATCCAAAAATTCAGAAAATTCCCAGAAAATTCCAGAAAATCCCAAATATTCCGAATTTCATTTTTTCCAACTACACCATGGGCCAATTTTGTCAATTTATCCCACTTTTACCAAAACCCCCAATTTGACCCATTTTAACCCAAAGTGAACTCAATGTCAAACCAAACCTACCCAATTGACCCCAATTTTGGTCCAATTCAGTTCTAAACTTCAATTAAACATTCCCAATACCAATCTAGACCAAATCCAAATCCAATTTGATTGACATTTGGATCCAATTTCACTTTTGGCCTTAAAGCCCAATTTGGACCCATGACCCAAACTTAACCCAAACTCACCCAATTCAACTCCAATTAACCCCAAATCTTTTCTAAATCTTCCTTAACATTCCCACAAACAAAATACTAACATGATTTGCCCAAAATTTAGACCCAAACCCCACTCAAACTCAACCCAAAGTTAAAAGGCCCTATTTCGACCTAAACCCAAACCTAACCCAAATGAGCCCAAACCCCAAAATCAAAACCCAACCAAAGTCAAAACCTCTTTGAAACACTCCCATAAACATTTCTCAACATTAATTTTATATCAATTTCAATCCTAGCCCAACATTAGCCCAAGTTAGCCCAATTTGACCTACATAGGCCCACTTACCAAATAAATCCAAATTCAAACCAATTCAACTCCAAATCACACCAAATTGATTCCAAGCCCTTCATAGAACATCCCTAAACCAATTATGACATTTATTTGACAAAGTTCTTCACAAAAGCTTTACCCAAATGCCCATCCTAAAATCAAAAACCCATTTCCCTTAAACTTTCCTAAAAGCCCACTTCCTTCAAATTCAAAAGCCCAAATTCATCCAAAGCCCACATGGCACTTCCCTTCATCATCCATTTAATCAAAATTGTCCCTAAGTTTCAAAGTCATCAATCAAATAATTCCAAATCAAGCCACATGCCAAATCACCCCTAAATACCAAAATTTTTCTTAAACCCATTTCCATGAAATCGACCCAAGCTTTTCCCAAGCCAAATGGAGCCAAGGATGAGCCATTCACAAGCCATATGAAGCCATGAAAGTTTGGCATGTGACCATGCCATTAATGGAAAAAGGAGGAGGTCCTTTAACCATCTCCTAAAAGTCATTAGCCTTAAGCATGTTTCCCTTAACCAAGATTTAATCCAAATATTCTCTGGATAAGGACATCACCACCTCTCGACCAGCTAACTTAACCGATCTTCTCAGCTTCAAGACCATGACCATGGGGAGGTGAACCCAACCCAAACCAATGGGTTGACCAATTTCAAGCCAAATTGGCCTCTCCCCCATTCCATTTTAATCCAAACACTTTACACATGTCCAAGCCCAATCGACTTCACCATTGCTGAGCCCCGACCTCCCCGGTCAAGATGGTGACCCATGCCCTGCCGGCCACCCGCCCGGATTGCCGGAAAACACCACACCCGAGAGCTCACATGTGAGCCAACCTTGAAATTCCACCTTCGTCGAGCCGCCCCATGCCCAATGGCCACCATGGTCGTTCTTCCCATGACCAGAGCAAGTCGATCCCAACCCTCGGCCATCCCCGGGAGGCTCTCCAGCCCACCTCTATTTAAACCCGACTCCCTCACGGCCATGAGAGGAGAGTTGCACAAACCTTGTCGAAACTCGCCAAAATTGTTCCAAACCCTTCTCCACCCATAGAGCAAGTTGATCCCAGGTGTCGATTCGCCTCTAATCCCCACCGATAAAATCCAATTTCCCAACCGAAATTCCACCCAAAACCAGGACACTTCTCCACAGCTGAGCCAATTCCCAAATCGATTGGTTCTACACCTTCACCAGTACCAAGGGAAGGTGTCCACCGACGAAAGCCCCATCTCCGGGCCACCCGAGTTGCTCCGGCCTCCAAGCTTTGAGATCGGGCTTGGTCGAAATCACATCTAGACGATTCACGGCACCGAGAGACTTCATCCGGAGCTTCGCTGGGATCCAATCGAAGGTGCAACAACTCTCGGATCGAAGCCACACTTCTCCGAGCAAAGGTATGAGCTAATTCTTCATCCCGAGCTTCGGAGATTCTCCATTTCAAATTCCTTAGTTTCAATGCATGATATCTGTATAGATGTGTTCGTCTCTTCAAGACGAATCCATAGAGCATAAGAACATGAAAATCCATTGAGTATCGAGTGAGATCTTAGGGATTTAGTGTGGACGGCTCTCGGGTGAGGACGCTCGGGGACGATGAACGGATGCCGTCCATTCAATACACGCGCGGACGAACGGCTTAGATGGCGTCGGACCAGGAGATGGTACGAGAACCGTGGGGCCCGGGCTGCTGACTCAGGTGGCGGCGTCGAATGGGAGCGCGACACGCGGCGTTTCGGAGATGCCGAGGATGAGTTGGCGCCGCGTGGATAAATAGAAAATTAGGGTATTTTTTTGATTTATTTAATTCCCTAAACTTCAAAAATTCATAACTCGCGTAGAAAAATCGAAAAAATAAATAAAAATATCATCTCTGCTCGGTGAACGGAGGAGAATAATGTGGAAAAGAAATCATTTAATTTCATCAAGTATTTTATTTTTAATAATTTATTTACTCTCTGCATACTTTTAATTCTCCATGCATGTATACAATTCACCATGGCATGAGACCATAGTGGCTTTGAAGCCTCTGAATTTGGGAACATTCCCCGAATTTTCCAAAGTCGAGGCCATCCCTATGAAAAGTTATTGATTTTTCAAATTCATGTTGTTGTTTTGAGTATTCTAATTCCAATAAATAGCATGTTGTGAAATAAATTCTAGGAAAATTTGGTGATGTTCCTTATGACCAGAGAACCTTAGGAAAAATAGGTTTTGAGTTAGTTCATTTAAAACAACCCTAATTGGCTTAAACACCCAAAATAGGTCTCTAATTAATTAGAGTTAACCATGCATCAAATTGACTTGAAATCAATTCTCCACTGATCTTTAGGATCAGAGGAACCCACCATAAAAGTTTGAGGTCAATTGGACTTGGTTAGCCCCACTGATTGGGTTGATTAAGCCACTTAGCCATTTTAAACTTTAAAAATTCATAACTTTTAAAATACCTTTCAAAAATTCACCAAATTAGTTTTGGAGTCTCTCTGATATCAGGGGAACCTAAGAAAATTAAAATTTCAATTTTCTAAAAAAGTTGATTTTTAATAATATTTTAATATTTTTAATAATTAAAAAATAATAAAAATCACAAAAATAATAAAATTCACCAAAATGTCACATTTTGAATTTTAATCACTTAGGAACAAATCACACATTTTTCTTAGGTCTATTTAGTGAGATATTAAATTTTAAAGCTTTAAGGAAATTTTAAAATTAAAAAAAATGTATTTTCTAGCATTTTCACTAAAATAATTATAATAAATCATAGAAAAATCAGAAAATTACAAAATTTGCTTCTCTGGTTTCCTTGATACCAGAGAGATTTTTGCAAAATATAAAATTCATTTTTCAACATTTATTTTATTTTTAAAATTAATTAACACTCCAAAACTTAAAATAATTATAATAAAAATAATATAATTCAAAAAATCACCAAAATTGGTCCAAGTCATCCTCTGGTCATTAGGAATGTCCCCTAATTTTCTTAAGGACAGAAACTTTCCCTTGGTCATGTTATTAAATTTTCCTTGAAAATCTCTATTTTCTACCAAAAATAATTATATAAATAAATTAAATACAGAAAAATCACATTTTCTCCTCTCATGTCTTTATTGACATATGAGTGAAGTCACATAAAAATTTCAAGTTCATTTGAGTTCAATTTAGTGAGTTATGAAATTATTAAGCTTAAAGGGTAAAGTGGTAATTAAATCTTTAATCCTTAATTAAAACTTTTAGGTTTAATAAAAAATTAACAAGTTAAATATTTGATCCTAATCTGATTTGGATGATTGAAATTTAAATAATTAAAGGGTAGAAACCCATTAAGCAATTTTAAAATGATTAAACTTTAATTAAATAATTGATTAAATTTGGAAGAATAATAAAATTGGAATTATTAAAATAGGGATATTATTAGGAAGAGATTTATTCTTTAATTTAAAAATCCCTAAATTAATTATCTCATTAATATTCAATCCTTAATTAAAATGATAACTCAAATTTAAAATATTAAAAGACTTAATCATTAAACTAAAATTAAATTATTAAACTCTTTTAAAATTTCAATTAAAATTAAAAATAAAATTAAACTAAAAATTAAATTAAATTAAATAAAACTAAATTAAAATTAAATTAAATTAAATAAATTAAATTAAATTAAATTAAATTAAATTAAATCAAATTAAATTAAATTAAACAAATTAAATTAAGTTAAATTAAATTAAATTAAATTAAATTAAAATTAAATTAAAATTAAATTAAATTAAAAAAATAAATTAAATTAAATTAAATTAAATTAAATAATTAAATTAAATTAAATTAAATTAAATTAAATTAAATTAAATTAAATCAAATTAAATTAAAATTAAATCAAATCAAATTAATTAAACATCAAATCAAATTAAATTGAACTATATTGAATTAAATTAAATTAAAACTCAATTAAATTAAATTAAATTAAATTGAATTAAATAACAACACCTAAAACAGAAAGAAATTAAATATAAAGCAACTTGAACACTATTTCAAATTTAAACCCTTTAACTTAAATCAAATCATTTGAATACCAATTTACCCTTGAAAGTTTTAGTTATCATAACTCCTAAACAGTAACATTAAATGAAATGTTACTTCACCTATAGGATATTCAAATGTTCTAGTTCACTCGAGCAAGATAACAACAAAACTTGAATTCTGGACGATTAATTCATTTATATAATTAAATTCATTTGGACTTAAAACAATCCTAGAAATATTGAAAAGATGTTTAAGATTCTTCTTAAGCACTTCCTCAATATGATAGGACATTTATAAGAACAATTGAATTTAATTATTCTTTGATGAAGAAAATCGTCTTCAAACCAAAACACAAAGAACCTAGACGTCATAGGAGATGACTAGCTATTTGATTAGGAACTTTGGTAGAAAACCATAACCCTTACCTTAGCTTTACCTAGGAACTTGCTTAAATATTCTAATTGTGTTTTAAGTGCAGCTTGGGATGACGGGAAGACCCTCCAGGTACGCTTTTATACTTTATCGTAATTTACTTTCTCGCAATTTGTTACTGCAATTTATTTAACCGCATCGCACTTACTCTTCTCGCATGATAAACAACCTGTCATTAAAACCCACACTCAGATGCACCAAAATCGAAACCAAAACTAAGTTAAAAAAAATCATCAGTAAGATAAAATTCACCGCCACAACATTTCAAAATATAAAACAACTCAAAATTTAATCACAAAATCGTAACACAAAACTACAATTACAACTAAATTAAAACGTCCTCCGTTCGATGATCTAGAATACCTCGATGATGTAACTCACGTAAGGTTAACGGGATTTCCACGGCCTAAATGAAAGTGTGGAACTCATTCAACAGTTTAGCAACTATCCGACTAAGTCAATCCGATAAAAATAATCGATGTCGTAAATACGAACCGCGGGATCTTAACCTAGTGTCGTTATAATCAACTTTAAGATTTACTTTAATTAAAACATAAAAAAACACCCGGAAATTAAGATTTTCTCTAAACCAAAACACTTTTCTCATCCCCCGATTTATGATTTCTAAAACTAAACCTCTCTAACAACAAGGAGCTCTGAGTAATAATGGCGCACGGCCATCGTCGTCACAGTCT
Organism: Papilionanthe hookeriana x Papilionanthe teres; assembly: GCA_022702705.1. Taxonomy (NCBI): domain Eukaryota; kingdom Viridiplantae; phylum Streptophyta; class Magnoliopsida; order Asparagales; family Orchidaceae; genus Papilionanthe; species Papilionanthe hookeriana x Papilionanthe teres. The sequence goes on from CM040439.1 coordinate 40,957,129, forward strand.
CTAATCTACATCAAGAAAACTTTCCTAGAACTAAACAACAACAAAACCATAGACTTCGAGGTAGTTTCATTTAGTGCGACATAAATCCTCAACTCATAGCATTCGCACCGCAAATTAAGCCCCAACCAAGCTTAAAGATTCGGTGTACGTCCGATACGACATAAACCCTCACATCTTCGGTGCTATTTCCGTATGATTCTATCATAGGCAACATAAGTCCTAATTAATTAAAATCGGCAAGCACCAAAACATTTCAATAAATATTTAGACTTTATTAAATCCAAGCCAAACAATAGATAGTCGGGAAATTACCGAAGTTCGCTTCGAATCATGGATTTCCTTACTTTTCTTCCTTTTCGATTCACAAAACAAAATGTTCCAAATTCGATCCATCTCTATCAAATTCCAAATTTCAATCCTCGAAAATCTTAACTTCGAAATTCTTGAGTATTAGTTTATCGATTATTATCGAGAGTTTTCTTAGGTGATTCTACTTTAAGATGTAATTAACCATGGTGGGCTTCATTTCTTATGTGAAATTTAAAGAACCTGTGTAATATAACCCCGTTTAATGTTTTCATATTAAGCAGGAATTTTTTTGTCGTGGCTTATAAAATTGTCTGCATCAAACGGATGTCACAAATCTCTAGTTTATTTAATCGAGCCCCACCGTCGGCGCTGTGTCTATCCCGTGATGTATACACGGCTCAGGTGCGGTGCTCGTTTATATAACCATTTTGGGATGCGAGATCGGTTTAATCTCATATCTTAAAACCTTCAAATTTAAAATTATTTTCAAAATCAAATACTACTTTTCAAATTATTTATTTAAACTAAATTAAAAATCGCCGACAACTTCGTTAAAAGCGACCCCTTTTCAAAATAAAACACATAACCTAAAATAAGCCGTACAAATTCTCAGCGATCAATGAAAATTCCTCTCTCCATTATAATCGATAATTTCCGTTTTCAAAATCGGTAGTGCATCCATGTCCTTAAGTGGGATCAAACTACCCTCTTTCCGTTGAATACTATGTTCATTTCTATCTTCGAACGAGTATACCTAACATTCTCGGATTTAGGAGCCACTGCTAGACACCCCTAAAATCGCAGAAGTTCCGGCATCCTTTTACCTCATTTTCGAGGTGGGTTGACTGTCAGTGTTAGTTTAGGAATGATCCTTCTAGCCGAGAAGTCTTGCTTAAGATTTTCTTTTCCTTCCAACTCCGAATCGGATTCCTTACCTTCTCTTACGCCTTTCAACATTCCGTTCTAAATAAACAAACCTCTAACAAGTAACCCTTTTAACAAATGATTCCTTCTTATAAATACATGAACAAGAATGAGTTCGACTCTTTCAATTCCTTTCTTTCGTCCTAAAGAAAAGAAGCATAACTCGGACTCCATTAAATCGAATCTACCCCGTAAAATGGAAGCCCCGAAACTGATTTTCTCCTTCACCAACGGATCGGACTTCGCCGTCTATAAGGATGAGCCGCCCGACAATGGGATCATCCGATCTGGGACAGGATTTGAAACACGAACGCCAAGGTCACCGACGTCTCCCTCTTTCGCACCGACGAACAAGGTATCCGAAGCCGAGGAGCCCACCGGCGGCCGAACCCAGTCGACTCCAAGAGCTTCCCCGCAAAGGTCCCGACTAGAGGAGTACCGCCGTCCGGGCAGAGGACCTGCTCATTACCCCCACCTAGCCTAGCCGTTTCCGCACCTACCCCGACTTCGCCAAATCAAAGGGGAAAGAAATCAACTATGGTAAACATGTTACCGCGGAGGGTACAGATCTTCCGTAAGACCTTCTCGTTTTCGAAATCGGTCCAGCTCAAAGATTCCGTCACCGACAAGGACCCAAAGAAGAAACAAGTAGAAGGATCGTCGAGGAAGCCAGAGCCGCCGAGGCCGTCTCGAGGAAATTCCGTAGTCAGCATGTCGACCTCATTGGCGAAGGCTCTCCTTTCTTCTTTTTGCCATAGGATCTGGAATTTCAGCTTTTCCTTCACTATCTTAGAGGACTGTAATCGTGGACCCGCCTTTTAGAAATTCAAAACCACTTCTAAATCCCCGCAAACTCCACAAACTCGACTATAGACCCCTAATCACCTGTGAGGGTTGAAATCAAATGCGGGAAGCGGAAGGACGGAAGTTCATGTGACTCTTTCGGGCCTTAGGATCGCCCCGCGGCTCGGGTCTCGGTGAAGGGGCTGACATACACTACACTTACACACTACATTTCCACACACTTCCTAAAAACCACCCATACCCAACTTGACCTCCACTCATGTAAAGATCTACGGATGGCCTAACCCCAAAGTTCTCGGCTGCTGAGGGCAGTGAATAACATAACACGCCCAACAGTCCTTTCTTACGGCTCATATGGGGTTTGAATTGCCTACGGCTCAACCAAAAGGATTTCACCCCACTCAAATTCACCCACCTTAAATTTCCCAAATTTTCAATTTCGACCCCCGACCCTACACCTACTAAACCTACTCCAAAACCCTCAGCTCCAAATTTTTCGAAAATTTCCAAATTCACTCCAAAAATTTTCCAAAATCAATCCCAAACATCTCCAAATCACTCAAATTGATCATCCATACCAAAAAATACCAAAGATTCCAAAAAAATACCCCCCGATACCCTCCAAATACCCAAAATACCCTTCTTGGCCTAAAAATCCAAAAATTCAGAAAATTCCCAAAAAAATTCCAGAAAATCCCAAATATTCCAATTTCATTTTGTCCAACTACACTCACAATAATTTTGTCAATTTACCCTACTTTTGTCAAAACCCCCAAATCACCCATTTTAACCCAAAGTGGACCCAATGTCAAACTAAACCTACCCAATTGACCCCAATTTTAATCCAATTCAATTCTAAACTTCAATTCAACATTCCCAACACACTTAGGACCAAATCCAAGTCCAATTTATTTTAATACTGATTCAATTTCACTTTCGCCTTAAAGCCCAAATTTGGACCTACGACCCAAACTTAGCCCAAACTAACCCAATTCAACTCCAATTAACCTCAAATCTTTTCTAAATCTTCCTTGACATCCTCATAAACAAAACACTAACATGATTTGCCCAAGATTTGACCCAAACCCCACTCAAATTCAACCCAAAATCAAAAAGCCCAATTTCGAATCTAAACCCAAATCTAACCCAAATGTGCCCAAACCTCAAAATTAAAACTCCAACCAAAGCCAAAACTCTTTGAAACACTCCCATAAATATTTCTTAACATTTATTTTACATCAATTTCAACCCTACCAACATCGTCCAAGTTAGCCCAATTCGACCTACACGGCCCATTTACCAAATAAACCCAAAATTCAACCCAATCCAAACCCAAACCACCTTAAATCTATTTCAAATTATTCATGAAACATCCCTAAACCAAAACCAACAACTATTTGGCCCAAACTTCTACAAAAATTCCCATCCATGAACACATCCTTAAACTTAAAAGCCCACTTCCCTTAAACCTGTCTAAAAGCCCATTTCCTTCAAAATTCAAAGCCCAAATCTACCCTAAAGCCCACATGACATCTCCATTTGTCATCCATTTAATTAAATCCATTACCTAAGTCCTAAAATCATCATTGAATTATCCCAAATGAAGCTTCATCCAAATTCCCATCAAATTACCAAAAAATTTCTTAAAACCCTTTTCATGAAACAAATCAACCTTTTCCAAGCCAAATGCTCTACGAACAAACCCATTCTCAAGCCACACAGCCATGAGGGCTTTGACTTGTCATTAGTCCATTTATGGCAAGAAGAGGGGGTTCTTTTTCTTAAACCTCCTTTAACCCTTTACCTTAATCATGTCACACACTAAACCATGTTTAGCCACCTCATCATAATTTCGAGACTTCACCACTCCTTCTAAGCCGACCTAAATGATTCCCTCAGCTCAAAATCAGAGCTTGGAAGGGTGCACCAAGCCCAAAATGGTATTGACTCCAAACCAAGCCAAAGTGAACCTTCTCCCATTCCATTTAAATCAAACTCCTTTACACATGTCAAACCTCAATCGCTCACACTAAACCCCCGCCGACCCACCCGACCAAGACTATGACCACGTCGTCGGCCGGCCACTGCCGCCGAAAACACCATGGCCGAGAGCTCACATGGGAGCCAACATCGAAATTCTCACTCGCTGAGTCGCCCCATGCCTACGTCACCATGGCCGATCTTCTCTCACTGCAGCAAACATCCCAAGCCCTAACTCTCCGAGAGTCTTCCACCCTCTCCTATTTAAACCCACCCCTCTCGCCTACGAGAGGCTTTCGGGGAACAAAACCTTATACTCGCCAAAATCACTCCGCATCACTCTCACACACAGCACCCGATCCCCACCGAATTCCACCACCTTCTACCAGCCCAATTTTCAGCTCAAACTTTAGCCCAAAAACCAAAGACACTTCTCCACAACAGCCAATTCCCAAATCGACGGCCACACTCACTGCATTAAGGAAGGTAAGTCTCACCACCAAAAGCCCCATCTCCAAGCCACCTACCAAGCCCACCTCCAAGCTTGCGGATCGCTCGTCGAAATCATATCTCGTACACCATTGCACTTTCAGAGACTTCATCCGGAGCCACAGACCCAATCGAAGGTGCAACAACCTCAGATCAAGCCACACTTCTCTCGAGCCAAGGTACAGCTAACTCTTCATCCCAGCTTCTCCAAGACTTTCTATTTCCAAATGCCTTAGTTCCAATGCATGTTAACCGTATAGATGTGTTCGTCTCTTCGAGACGAATCCATGTAGTATAAGCACGTAAAAATCCATCGAGAATCGAGCAGATCTGGGGATTTGGGCCATGGACGGCTCGGCGAGAACACTGTGGACGACGAACGGATGCCGTCCATTCGATACACGCGCGCACCTGACGGCTGTGGATTTGCCGACCAGAGACGCGTACGAGAACCGCGGGCCCGGGCTGCTGACTCGGTGGCGGCCGACTCAGAGACGCGACGCGTGTGCGTCTCGAGCTGCCGAGACGCGCCCGCGCCGCGCGATAAATAATAAATATGATTTTCTTATTTAATGACTCCCTAAACTTCAAAAATCCATATCTGCAGTAGAAAAATCACAAAAAATAAAATAAAATACCCTCTCGCTCAAATAACGTATGAGAATAACGTGAAAAAGAAATCACTTTAATTTCATCAAATATTTTATTTTTTTATGATTTATTAATTTTCTACTATGTTTCACTTCCATGCATGCATACAATTCACCATGGTATTATATCTAGGCTTTGAAGCCTCTGAATTTGGGAACATTCCATGAATTTTCCAAAGTCAGAGGCCATCCCTATGAGGAGTTTCGATTTTTCAAGTTCAGGTCACTGTTTTGAGTATTTTAATTCCAGTAAATAGCATGTTGTGAAATAAATTCTAGGAAAATTTGGTGATGTTCCTTATGACCAGAGAAACCCTTAAAGAAAAATAGGTTTTGACTTAACATTTAAAACAATTTCAATTCATTTTAAACACCCAAAATAGTCTTTAATTAATTAGAGTTAACCAGGTATCAAATTGACTTGGAATCAATTCTCCACTGACCTTAGGATCAGAGGAATCTACCATAAAAATTTGAGGTCAATTGACTCTGTTAGCCCTTAATTAATCGTCGTATTGCTCACTTAATTTAACAAACTTTAAAATTCACAACTTTAAAATACTTTTCAAAAATTCACCAAATTGGTTTTGAGCCTCTCTGATATCAGGGGAACCTAAGAAAATTAAAATTTCAATTTTCTAAAAAGTTAATTTTTAATAATATTTTAATATTTTTAATAATTAAAAATAATAAAAATCACAAAAATAATAAAATTCACCAAAATGTCACATTTTGAATTTTAATCACTTGGTGAACAAACCCCACATTTTTCAGTTTTATTTAGCGAGATATTAAATTTTAAAGTTCTCATGTTAATTTTAAAATTAAAAACGTGATTTTCTGAAGATTTTCACTAAAATAATTATTATAAATCATAAAAACTTAAAATCGCAAAATTTATCTTCCTGCTTCTATATCAGAGAGATTTTTCTGCAAATATAAAATCCATCTTTCAATATTTATTTTATTTTTAAATTAATTAACACTCCAAAACTCAAAATAATTATAATAAAAATAATATAATTCAAAAAATCACCAAAATTGGTCCAAGTGGTCCTCTTGGTCATTAGGAATGTCCCCTAATTTTCTTAAGGACAGAAACTTTCCTTTGTCATTATCAAATTCCTCTCAAAATCTCTATTTTCCACCAAAATAATTATATAAATAAATAAACACAGAAAAATCACATTTTCTCCTCTCATGTCTTTATTGACATATGAGTGAAGTCACATAAAATTTCAAGTTCATTTAAGTTCAATTTAGTGAGTTGGTGAAATTATTAAGCTTATGCTTAAAATTGTGAATTAGATTTTAATCCTTAATTAAAACTTGTGTTTAATAAAAATAACAAGTAAAATATTTGATCCTAATCTGATTTGGATGATTGAAATTTAAATGATTAAAGGGTAGAAACCCATTAAGCAATTTTAAAATAATTAAAACCTTAATTAAATAATCGACAAATTGAAGAATAATAAATCGGAATTATTAAAATATGGATATTATTAAAGAGATTTATTCTTTAATTTAAAAAATCCCTAAATTAATTATCTCATTAATATTCAACTCTTAATTAAAATGATAATTCAAATTCAAAATATTAAAGTACTTAATCATTAAACTAAAGCCAAATTATTAAACTCTTTCAAAAATTTCAATTAAAATTAAAAATAAAGTAAATTAAAGATAAATTAAATTAAAATTAAATTAAATTTAATAATTAAATTAAATTAAGGATAAATTAAATTAAATTAAATTAAATTAAAATTAAATTAAATTAAATTAAACAATTAAATTAAATTAAATTAAATTAAATTAAAATTAAATTAAATTAAATTAAAACAATTAAATTAAATTAAATTAAATAATTAAAATTAAATTAAATTAAATTAAACAATTAAATTAAATTAAATTAAATTAAATAATTAAATTAAATTAAATCAAATCAAATTAATTAAACACCAAATCAAATTAAATTTAACTATGTTAAACTAAATTAAAACTCAATTAAATTAAATCAATTAAATATAACATCACTCTAAAATGTAAGTTAAAAATAAATTTAAAAACAATCAACACTATTCCAAATTTAAACTCTTTAACTTAAACCAAATCATTCAATACTAACTTACCCTCAAAGCTTTAGTTATTAGAATTCTAAATAAACATTAAACGTTGTCACTACCCATAGATATCTAAACGCTTCTAACACCGAAAGCAAGTTAACAAAACTGAAATTTTGACGACATCGATTGAGATAACAATCTATCAACTTAAAAACAATCCCGTAAATATCAAAAGACGTTTAAGATCCTTCTTAAGCACTTTCTCAATTACGAGCAGACATTTATAACAATCAATTTCGATTATTCACGCAATAAATCGTCTCCAAACCAAAACACAAAGAACCTGGGACAAATATAAAGTAATGATCACTGCCGATTGTGAATTTAAAAACCATAACCTTCCCTTACTACTTCCAAAGAACTTGCTTAAATATTCTAATCTAGGCTTTAAGTGCAAAATGGAATTCACGGAAGACCTCCGTGTACGCTTTTATTTTATTTTATCGCAATTCTACTTTCTCTAATTTACTTTATCGCAAATGCATTTATTTTTCTCGCATGATAAACAATCGTTGCATGAAAACCTTACACCTTAGGATAGACCCTAAAACTGAAACCAAAACTAAGTTAAAAGTCACGTGCATACAAAAAATTCAATTACCACAACATTTCAAAATATAAAACAACTCAAAAATTTAATCACAAACAACACAAAACTACAATTACAACTAAATTAAACGCCCCTATTGGATGATCTTAATACCGGATGACAACTCCACGCTATTACAACGGGATTTCACCAGCCTAAATGAAAGTGTGGAACTCATTCAACAGTTTAGCAAATTCATCCTCTACCTGAATCCGATAAAAATAATGATGTCAAGGATTAACCTGATCTTAACCGTGTCGTTATAATCAACTTTAAGATTCGTTTTAAATAAAACATAAAAAACACCCGGAAATTAAGATTTTCTCTAAACCAAAACACTTTTCTCAACTCCCCGATTTACGATTTCTAAAATTAAACCTCCGTAACAACAAGAGTCTGAGTACTGGCCAAAGACGACCATCGTCATCGCGCAAAACCTGAGTCTACTTCAAAGAAACTTTCCTAGAATTAAACAACCAAGCCATAGACTTCGAGGTAGCTCGTCACAACATAAATCCTCAACTCTTCGTTGTGCATTTTCAGATTGCAAATTAAGCCCTAACCGGTCTTTAAGATTCCGAGGTGGGGCCGTCCGATACGACAATAAACCCTCACATCTTCTGTGCTATTTGCTTGATTTTATCATACAAATATAAGCCCTAATTAATCGAATTGCAAGATTTAAATATCAAATAAACATTAGACTTTCCTAAATTCAAGACAAACAACAGATACGGAAATTATCGTTCACTTCGAATCGTTGATTTCTCCTACCTCTCTTCCTTTCGATCTTCACAAAACAAAATCGTTCCAAAAATTCGATCCATTCCCTATCAAATTCCAAAATTCAATTCAAAACCTTAAACTTCGCAAATTTCGAAAGCACTATCGATTATTATCGAGAGTTTTCAGTGATTCCCGTCACTTAAGATGTAATTAACCATGTGGCTCGCCCTTATGTGGAATTTTAGTTAACCCGTAATATAAACCCCGTTTCGATACTTCTTACATGGCAAGTGGGAATTTGTCGCTTATAAAATTGGTTCGTTGTACCAAACTGGATGTCACAAACTTCTAGTTTATTCGATCGAGCCCCACCATCGTCGTGTGTCTATCCTTGCAGGATGTATACACTAAGCCATGTGTGCGTGCTCGTTTATATAAACTATTCGTGGCGCGAGATCTGCTTAATCTCATATCTTAAAACTTTCAAATTTAAAAAAATTATTTTCAAAGCCAAATACTACTTTCTAAATCAGATATATATTTAAATCAAATTTAAAATTTAAATTCGCCGACAACTCTCGTTGTGCGACCCCCTTTAAAATACAATACAACCTAAAATATGCCGACATATTTCTACGACTACGGAGAATTCCTCTCTCCATTATAATCAAATAATTTCGTTTTCAAAATTCCAGAAAGGTATCCGTGTCCCTAATGGATCAAACTACCCTTCTTTCCGTCGGAATACTATGTTCATTTCTATCTCCGAACAAGTATAACATTCTCTCGGGATTAGAGCCACTCGTTAAACACCCCCAAACGCAGGTTCCGAGATCCTTTTACCTCATTTCGAGGCGGGTAATCAATGGTAGTGTTGGCCAGAGCTGATCCTTCGAGCTCCGGGAAGTCTGGCGAAGACTTTCTTTTCCCTCTTTCTCGAATCGATTCCTTACCTTCTCTACACCTCAACATTCGTTCTAAATAAACAAACCCTCTAATAAGTGATTCTTTTAACAAATAATTCCTTCTTATAAATACATGAACAAAGAATGCGTTCTCGACTCTTTTCAATTCCTTTTCGTCCTAAAGAAAAGAAGCATAACTGACTCGACAACCGTAATCTACCTCGCGTAAACAAGCCCCGAACCGATTTTCTCCTTCACCAACTAGACCGGGACTTCGCCGTCTATAAGGATGAACTCGCCCGACAATGGTCATCCGATCTGACAGGATTCAAAACACGAACGTCAAAGTCACCGACGTCTTCCTCAAGATCGACGAACAAGGTATCCGGCCGAGGAACCACTCGCTCGAGTTCAACTCAGTCGACCCAAGAGTTTCCCTCCCCGCAAAGGGTCCCGACTAGAGGAGTACCGCTCGTCCGCAGTGAGCGACCGTTCTCACTACCCCCACCTGGCCTAGCTTTCGTTTCCGCACCCACCCCGACTTCGCCAAATCAAAGGGGAAAGGAACTTGCAACGTTATAAACCGTTAACATGAGGTACTCGATCTTCCCCGTAAGACCTTCTCGTTCGAAATCGGGTCCAGCCTCAAGATTCCTTCGCCGACAAAGACCCAAAGAAGAAATAAATGTAAGGACGCTGTGGAAGCCGCAGCGTCGAGATCAGCTTTCCTGAGGAAACCCGCAGTTACCGCAATATACACCGCTACTCGAATATACACCACCGGCTCGACTACATACCACTGGGGAGGAAGCAGTTCCATCCCCTCTCCGCCGCGTAGACGAGGAGAATGTTCGCAAGATTGTCGCCATATTACTACGCCGCATACTACAACGATACCGCAAGAAAAGAATCCGAACTACGCCGTTCTTGCCGACCGCAAACTTCGTGTGTGCTGGGCTAGAAGAAGGAAATTGCCCCGTGTCTAAATTCCCACGGCATGTGATCTGTGCCGCCGAAATCCCGTCTCGGCCCCGAGTAGAACCCGCCGTCATGATGGGAAAGCCAAGCAAGAGAATGAAGGCTGCCCCGCCCGTCAGAAGATCGTACCGCGCACAAGGAGACAGCCGACCTTCCGCATTTCCGTCACCGTGTAATTCATCCGGTCTCAGACCTTCGCCGTTTGGGGATGAAAAGGCCCCACTACTTGGCAACAGACCTAAATGAAGAAATCGAGAAAGAAAGTCTCGCCAGAGGCTTCAATCCCAAGAAGTGCTACCGCGATGAAGGGGACTCGTGAAAGGACCGCAACCATCGACGACAACCACAAAGATATACGAGCTCCGCTAGAAGATGCCATGGAAAGTTGAGAACCGACATCCGACGTCGGCAAAAGAAAGAGAAGAAAAGTTCGTGAGATGAGATCGACTCCCATCGGAATTCATGACAACGAATATGCAGAAATCAACATGGTTTCAGAACACGAGCTTCACCGCCTTCAAGGTGCCTCAAGGAATGGCAGAAGAGAGGAGCTGAATCCCATGAAGAGACAGCCAGAAAGGACGACACTAATTACCAAATGGAGAAGAGACAAGAGATGGCCATAGTCGGCCACTCTCCAAAGTCAAGCAACCACAGAGAGACACCCCGAAGTCATTCACCCGGGGTAGGACGTAGGAAGGAATGACATCCACAATGGGGATGAATTCAAATTGAAAAAGGATACAACACAAAGTATGATCCCCGAAAAGGATATCAAGAACTCGTAACAGCAAAGGCAGAAGCCCAGCACAATCGAAGAACGGGATGACCATTCTGATTTTATGTAATCTTTACCCTAAGAATTCACGCTGTCCAATACCCAAAGGGCTTCGCAGACGATGGCAGACCTTCGACGGAACCGGAACTCCTACAAAGATGTGTCGTACACTAAGGCTACGAGAGCAATGCCGCGGAGCGATGCGCTACTCTTCCGACAGCTCAAGAAGAATTGTCGTGAATCGCCTTCGACCAGCGTAATTACCCAACGGATCCGTAAAGACATTCTCGAGTTGAGAGCCTCTTCATTAAGCGATTTCGTCGGAAGCCACACCACATCACTATGTTGTGATTTAAGGGTAGAGAAATAAAGGTCAATGAAACTCTAGCGGATTACATACTTCGATGAGAAATTTAAGTATGGGTGTGAACCACAATCGCAAGAACAATACGTAACAGATTCGCTTTAAAAGCATTCACTTTACCAGATACACTTCTCCTCAAGGGATTCACTATTAAGACTTGAAGTTGTTAAGCAAGGCCGGAAGTTGAAAGAAGAGGCGAAGCACCAGTTTGGCCGACAAGACGATGAAGAAGCTGCGGAAGATTTTAAAAGAAATCGGTCGTCATAACAGCTGAGTTGCAAGGCAACAACCGATGCAAATTTACTCCACTGGGACCGGCCAAATAACCACAATAAAATTACCACAACCCTGGCCCAGTTTATCACTGCTCAAGTAGCATTTAACAACCGTCTCGTCCGCAACGCACCGAGGAGCTCGAGCAGAATACCGTTCAAAAATGAAGCAAGCACCAAAGATGTTCCGTAAATTAATGAAAAACCCAGATTTCCAGCCGCTGCAGCCCAAAAGACCGCAGGAAGTCAACAAGAAAGGTGATCCCAACTTTGCCCCTACCATCTGACAAGCCAAGGCACAAGATGTATGATCGCATTACCTTCAAAAAGTCGTTCAACGACAACCTTCGGAAAGGAAATATAACAACTCCCGAAGGAGTACATGAAGGAACCCCAAAAGAGGTTCCGTCATCGTTATCTCAACCGATCCCGTCATTCCGATAGGATCCTCATGCAACCGACGAATGGATGACTACCGCTCCTGACGAGATCTTCGAAGAAGATTTTAGACAACATCCGAACCGCTTCGCGCGAGCTTCAATTCGTAGTTCGAGACCCGTTACCGTACTATCACTTGCGATAGAAGAGCCACCTCGACAGAGAAAATCGAAGAGAAGAAGAAAATCGACGAAGAAGAGGGGACCGAGATTCCTAAGGCTGTAATTAGGGCCGCTTATCCTAGATAGTCGTTTCCGATTCGGGAGAAATCCCTCGAACCTCGATTTTGTATGATTATCCGCTCACTTCGTGACATCATATAATGATAAGGGTGATTTCGCGTCGGCTACGTTTTCAATCGTTTCTAACGATTACGTAACTAGCGACAATCCGGCGTCGATTTCGATACCAACAACAATTCTCAAATCATACAAGATCTCGACGATCAAAATGACGAAGAAGGCATCCATCAGGAGGGGCTACTTGTGAGTTCAACAAGCACCATGACTATCTCAAAGTGAAGTCGAGGGAGCTCCAGCTTACAATGAGTTAGAGCCTTCGCATTTGAAGATAATCCGTAAGAGCCAACATATTCCGATTCGGTGAGAGTATACCGATAAACCTCACTACTCGTATCTGTAAGAATTACGGCTCAACCTAAGAAGTTCGGAAAAGTTCTACCTCCAAGAACGGTCCAAAAAGACAAAGGAAAGTTGTGTGGTCGTTCAAGAAGAACTTAACCCCGCTGGTATGAAATACCCATCTGTACAGTTCGAGACGCAGAGAACAAAGTACTCACAACGCGCTAGCCCATCTAGAAACTACTGCCAAATCGAGTGATTTACGATGCTCTCATCTTATCAAAGGAGATGAGAGAAGCCTCCGATCAAGGCCTTATCATCCGAAATCATACCAAATGGCCGGAGATTCCGGATGAGGCTCGTTTCGTTAAAGGAACAACAGGTGTTACCTTCACGTACAATGATCTACTACTGATACAGATCACAACCGACCGTTGTACATTTCACATAATCAAAGCCGACGCTTCCGCAGTATCGTCGATCCAGAGCATCAATCAATATAATGAGTCTTCGAACACTCAAGATACTGAAATCGATGCTCGCACAGCTCGGAGGCCGACAAAATGTTATTAAGAGGATTCAACCGTAAAGGAGAAAGAGCCTCTAAATAAATAACGCTGTTCGATGAAGACCGGTGATTTAGCAAAGACAACCGCAAAATTTCATATAATCGATCTCGTAAACGCCGTTCAACGCTCTATCAAGCCGACCATGGATACATGAAAACAGGATGGTACCATCATCTCCGCATCGTTGCATCAAATATTACGATGGAGGGTAGAATTGAAGGCATCAAAGGAGACTTACAACCATTCTCCGTACATGAAATCGGGAATCCAGCGAAGATGCAAATTATTATGCACCGCCAAAGAAAACAATCTTCTCCAGAGATACCATAACAAATGAAGCAAAGAAGTTCGCACAACGAAGAATCGAGAGCCATCTGTCAGCCACTCACCACTCCCTTCCGCGAGATGGTGAAGGTTTCTCCACAACCGCATCCGAGGTCGAGGCCGGACGAGGCCGTGGTAGACACTGTGACAATCGATTTAAGAAACCAACCATCAATGCCGACGGGGATGATGTTTCCGTTAAGAAAAAGAAATCAAGCAAGCATAAAAGAACAATAAGTCGAAAGAAGCCGCACGCAGATCTCCCTCGAAGATGAAAAGAACGAAGAATACAAATCAACGTACGAGAAGATTAACCACTACGTACATACTATGACCCTAACTCCGATCCATTCTAATAAGATCGAGGGTATGGAGGTCAAAGAGGTACGTAGTGACGGCAAAGCCGATCAAATTCTACCGCGGTGCTTCTTCCTCCAAACTCGAAATAATGTACAATTCGAAGATGTCACTTCATCGAATTAATGGAATTACCTGAAAGTGGTACTCTCCCGTGTTCAAAATTTAATTCAACGTGCTCTCTACCTCGACAACCCGACAAAAGGCCAATCACAACATTTTGAAAAGTTATATCACCCGCCGTCCTCCCAATTCAAAGTATGGACTCCGATTCGCCACGCAGGCCGCCGGACGATACCGACCCCGCTTCGCTGTCACTGCAAATCCAAATCGAAAACCGCATGGAAACTACCGACGAACTCGAAGATTTACAAAATCGAGACGCTCCACCGAATTCGAAGAAGAAATCAAATCTACAATGGATGAGTTAACTAGTTAATTTGGTACTAATAAGAGCCTAGACCTACCTTCGTTAGCTCCTTACTCAATAAAGAAGACTCCGAAGAAATAATCAAATTGTTAATGGAATTTAAGGGGCCGTTTTGCTTCTGGAGCTACGATGAAATGCCGTGATTAGCTCCAGGCCGTGTACCATAAGCCAGAGTAGATCCTACTTCGTCCCGCCGACAAGGTCCCTAAGAATGCGTCCGGAAATCGAACAAGTCATACCAAGTTAAAAAGCTATCAGACGCTAAATTTGTCCGTGAAGAACAATACCCGACTAAGCAACAACGTAGTGCCAAATAAAGAAGAATGGTCGACGAATTTGTGCGACTTCGCAGATTTAAACAAGGCATGTCCAAAAGATGAATTCTCTACCGATTCCAACCGATGATCGATATCGTCGACACATGAAATATTCTCATTCATGGACGGATCTTCAGATACAACCGATAAAATGGCTCCTAAGATGAAAAGCATAAAGATTCAACGATCTGAGTATTTTGCTACACAGTTGATGCCATTCGATCAAGAACGCAGGAGCAACTTACCAAAGAGCAATGACAAGAATTTTTGATGATCTCATCCACAATCAAGTCGAATGCTGCCGACGATGTCGTCATCAAAAGCAAAGTAAAGGAAAACCACCGTATGATTTGAGAATCGTCGAACGATTAAGACAATTTAACTCAAGATGAATCCTTAAATGCGCCTTCGGCGTCACCTCCGGAAACGGGGATTCGCCGTCCGACATCGTGGAATTGGAATGACTGAGAAGATTAAAAGTTATCTAAATGTTTCCAAACCTTTTTTCTTTTCTTGGGGGGGGGGGGGGGGGGGGGGTCTCATTTATCTTTTTCATGGAAACAGATATCTTCGAGCCGCTTTATCTCAAACTCCGTCAGTAGGTGTCACCTTCTCGCACTTTCGCTAAAAGGACGCCAAATTTATTTGAAGAGAAATGCCGTAAGGCCTTCGAAGACATTAAACAATATTTAATGACACCTCCCCGTCTTAAGAAATTCTCCTGCCTTCAAAGTAGGACTACTGGAGTGAGCGTGTTAATCGCCAAGCTAGATGATTCTCTTTGAGCCCCGTTAAATTTCAGTCAATGACGAGGGTAAAGAAAATGCCTACTACTTGCCGTCGTTTACCCCCGACTCGGCAAGGTATCCCGCAATCGAAAAGCATCATTGCCCGATCTTCGCTCAAAAGCCTGTGCACTACATGCTTTCTCATAAGGTCAACTCGATTTCGAAGTTTAATCCATCAAGAATACTCGATGACTCGTCCAACACTTTCCTACAGACTCGCTGCATGGTCAACGCATATTATCGCAATCTGCACTGCGGCCTCCCGCGTGCCGTAAAGGACAAGCGCCCACACAGAGCCTCCGCAAAGACACCCTTCGCCCCGCCGAATCTCCTCTCACCACGATCCGCCGTATGAACAAATAATGAGCCCAGAAGACCCCCGATGATCGACGTCGGGAATTGTATTTCGACGGAGCATCTTCGCACACAAAGACGAAGAATCGCAAGTGATAGTGCCCTAGAAGGCAGAATCGGCTAATCTTTATAACACGGAGCTGGGGATGTTAAGATACCCTACCACTCGCCGAACCTGTGTACAAACAACGGCTAGGACACGAAGCCCCTATAACGGATCGAAATTGAACTATTCAAATGGGATACCGTACATCAACATCTACGGATTCACGCTTAATCATTCAACGTATCACGGACAATACAGAATTTTTAAACCAAGACTCGAACAATACTTCCAAGATGCCATACAATGGTTGAACATTCCAAATGTGACAATCTACAAATTCCTAGAAAAGAGAATGCTTCTAAAGAGATGCTTTAGCCCGTCTCGTAAAAAGAATTTGGCTCGTTTGCAAGATGAATCCTCGCTGGAAGTGTCAGCTTCACGGACGTCGTGTCCTACCGCGCCTCGATGCATGATACACAACCGAAAAAGAAAAGAATCACCAAGAAGAAGGATTAAAACACAGAAGATCAAGGACACCATCGATAATTACCCGCAAACAGAGCTACTGACGACAGGCTCAGCCCATCGTATCGTAAGAAAGAACTCGTCCTACGCATTAATAAACAACACATCGCATGTATGTCTTTTCGATCAAATGCGGCCGAGGCGCCATGGTCTGAGGCTCCGCAAATTGGTGCAGAAGAGGTGCATTCCGGACTCAGCCAATTACGGTCCAAAGATGAAAATGAAAATTAAAAGACTGTGGTACTACCGGCCCCTCGATGATGACCGACCGCATGAAAATCGCCAAGAGCCGCCATCAATGCCAAGTGCACGGAGTGTTCTACACCAACCTCCAAATGTGCTACACCCGACACCGCGCGGCCATTCAATGTCATACGTATATAAGGTCCGATAACCACCATCTTCAAAAGGACATCGTTTCATTCTTGTACGCATAAACATTACTTTTCCAAGGGCGTATAGCTCCACTTGCAGGCGAGCACACCACGTGCGCGCTTTTCAAGAACCAACAATCGTCGAGAGTGCCGCCAGATCAACTTTATTAACGTCACATTCGAAGCACACAAATCAACAATTTTGTCGTAAGACACGAATCGACCGGCGATACTCGACAATTTACTACCCAAGAGCAAACGTCTCGTCGAGGCTTTTAATAAAACTCTCGTTCAAATCTTAAAGAAAACCTCGCACGATAATAAGAGAAATTGGCACGGCAAATCGTTTAAGCCCACGCGGCCCACGGGACAACCTTCGAACCCCTACTCAAGCTACACCTACTTCCGGTGTATGGGTCCGAGGCGTTGTTACCTTTTATGTTCGCCTTCCTTCAATTTTCGTAACTTGCACCGCAAACGCATTCACACAGAGAACGCTGCATCACGACTCGAAGAATTAGAAAGCTTCGGAAGGGAAAAGACTTGGCAAGACAACAATTTAGAACTATACCAAGCTAAGCCCATGACAACCTGGGTCCGCCAAGAACCTTCAAAGTCAGGACTTGGGCCGTTCTTCGCAGACTCATTCTCGCACACCGCAAAGATGAGGAAAATTCGAACCCCACTGGGAAGGACCGTTCGTGGTCGAAGCAAGATACCGTGGAGGTTCCGCCCGCCTAGTGAATTGCCGGGGGGAGAATTGCATATGCTTCCGATCAACGGACGATACTTGAAAAAGTATTACGCTACCTCCGATGTTTCGAAGGAATGAATTCTTCATCCCTAAGAAACACCTGCCAAGTAATTACTTATGATCGTATCCAACCCAAAAATAATAAAATGCTAAAATAAATAAAGTCATTGATAATAAGTTTTCCGTTTTCCTTTCCAAATCAAAATCTCTTTCCCGATCTTTATCCCGTTTCATCTCGTTAAATTTTAAAATATCAAAAAAAAACAAAAAAAAAAATCCGAAAAATGACAAACACTGAAAAGTTCGTATGAACATTAAATAAACAACAAAATAAAATTTGAACCATTAAAAGATAAACGAAATCAACACAAATCTCAAATTCAATTTTCCAAATTCCGAATCAAATTTCAATCTTTTCAAACTTCAAAATCAAATTCCATCCTTCCAAACTTCAAAATCAAATTCTCAATCAAATTCCAAATCCACTCGATCAAATTTCAAATTGATCTTTCCAAATCTCAAATCAAATTCTCAATCAAAATCCAAATCCAATCTCGATCAAGTTTCAAACTTCGATCTTTCAAATTTCAAATCAAATCTTAAATCAAGTTTCAATCGAGTTCAAACTCATCCTTCCAAATTTCCAAATTTCCAAATTCAATCTTTCCGTGCTTCAAGTCTCAATCAAATTCAAATTCAATCTCTATCAAATCTCAAATCCGATCTTCAGATCTCTCATCAAAATTAAAACTTTGGGTCGATGATTTTACATCCACATCGCATCGTTTTAGGATTCTCTTCCTATTGCACCGAAATACACCAAAATTCAAAACTTTTGGGTCGAGGATTTTACATCCAAGATCATGACCGCTTTAGGATCTCTTCCTATCAGACTCAAATACATCAAAATTCAAAACCTTTTGGGTCGAGGATTTACATCCAAGACTCGCATCGCTTTAGGATTCTCTTCCTATCGCATCAAATACATCAAAATTCAAAACTTTCGGGTCGAGGATTTTACATCTCACATCGTACCGCTTGTGGATTCTCTTCCTATCGCACCGAAATACATCAAAATTCAAACTTTTGGGTCGAGGATTTTACATCCAAGACCGCATCGCTTTAGGATTCTCCCTCCTATCGCATCGAAATACACAAAAATTCAAAACTTTTGCCCAGGATTTTACATCCAAGACCGCACCGCTTTAGGATTCTCTTCCTATCGTACCGAAATACATCAAAATTCAAAACTTTCGGGTCGAGGATTTTACATCCAAGACCGCATCGCTTTAGGGATTCTTCCTATCGCACCGAAATACATCAAAATTCAAACCTTTTGTCGAGATTTTACATCCGCATCGCATCGCTAGATTCTCTTCCTATCAGACCGAAATACATCAAAATTCAAAACTTTGGGTCGAGGATTTTACATCCAAGAATGATCGCTTTAGGATTCTCTTTCCTACGTACCGAAATACATCAAAATTCAAAACTTTCGGGGTTTCCAGGATTTTACATCCAAGATCGCACTGCTTTAGGATTCTCTTCCTATCGCACCGAAATACACCAAAATTCAAACTTTGGGTCGAGGATTTTACATCCAAGATCGCATCGCTAGATTCTCTTCCTATCGCACCGAAATACATCAAAATTCAAAACTGGGTCGAGGATTTACATTCAGATCGCACTCGCTTTAGGATTCTCTTCCTATCGCACCGAAATACATCAAAATTCAAAACTTTGGGTCGAGGATTTTACATCCAAGACCGCACCGCTTTTGGTGATTCTCTTCCTAGTCAGATCACACCAAAATTCAAAACTTTCACGAGGATTTACATCCAAGACCGCACCGCTTTAGGATTCTCTTCCTATCAGACCGAAATACATCAAAATCTCAAAACTTTCGAGTCGGCGATTTTACATCCAAGACCGCACCGCTTTGCGATTCTCTTCCGCACAGACCGAAATACATCAAAATTCAACCTTTCGGGTCGAGGATTTTACATCCGAGATCGTATCGTTTAGATCTTTTCCTATCGCAATGAAATACATCACATCAAAATCAAACTCTCGATAAGGATGATTTTACATCCAACACCGCATCAGTTCGAGATTTCTTCATCGCAACGATTCAATCTAATCAATTCAATTTTCTTTCGAGGTTGGAGATGTTACATCTAAAACCTCAAAATCCTAATTTTCATTTCAAATCAAATCCTTCAAATTAATTTCGACAAACTCAATCTAAATCAAAACCCAAACTAAAATTTAAACTCACACATCAAAGCTTAAATCAAACAAAATAAAATCTAAGTCGAAATTCCCCGTATCATGTGATTCGTGATTCACCTCCTTCCTTTCCCCAGCGAGAGTTCAAGAATCTCCGAAGCCAGATATACTCGACACTCTCAGCCAGGAACTCTTCTACTTCGTCCCAAGTTCGTCACTCGGACATCCGTGCCGGGCTCGTCGATCGCTCGCCAACACCAATACGCGCTGTGCTCCGTCACCACCACACCTATCCGGGGTCCATTTCCGTCGACCTCCGTTTCGATGAGGTCTTCCTTCTTCTTTGCTGCGTGTGATCTACCTTGTGGATTTTCCCTCGACTATCTTGAGGACTGTAGACCGGGACCCGCCTTTTTAAATTCAAACCACTTCTAAACTCCCCGCAAACTCCACAAACTCGACTATAGACCCCTAATCACCTAGAGGGTTGAAATCAAATGTGGAAGCTTGTGACGAGTTCCCATAGACTCCTTTCGGGCCTTGGGGACCGCCCCCCCCGGGGGCGTTGCCTGGTCCCGCGAAGGGGCCGACATACACTACACTTACAAGACACTACATTTCCACACACTTCCTAAAACCACACCCATACTCAACTTGACCTCCCGACTCATGTAGGTGATTCACATGGATGGTCCTTAACCCCTAAGCCTCGCCAAGCAGGTTGTGAACAACATAAATAACGCCTGCACGAGTCCTTTCATGGCTCATATTGCTTCGAATGGCTTCATGGCTCAACCAAAATGATTTCACCCCACTCAAATTCACCCAATCTTAAATTTCCCAAATTTTCAATTTTCACCCCTAGACCCTACACCTACCAAACCTACCCAAAACCCTTCGAATTACCCAAATTTTCAAAAATTTCCAAATTACCCAAAATTTTCCAAAATCAATCCCAAACATCTCCAAATCACTCAAATTGATCATCCATACCAAAAAATACCAAAGATTCCAAAAATACCCCCCGATACCCTCCAAATACCCAAAATACCCTTCGCCTAAAAATCCAAAAATTCAGAAAATTCCCAAAAAATTCCAGAAAATCCCAAATATTCCCAATTTCATTTGTCCACCACACCATGTAAATAATTTTAATAATTTACCCTACTTTTATCAAAAACCCCCAAATCGCTCCATTTTAACCTCCAAAGGACCTAATGTCAAACTAAATCCTTACCCAATTGACCCAAATTTTGGTCCAATTCAATTCTAAACTTCAATCTTAACATTCCCAATACCAATTCTAGACCAAATCCAAGTCCACTCGATCGACATTTGGATTCAATTTCACTTTGGGCCTTAAAGCCCAAATTCTCGTACCCATGACCCAAACTTAGCCCAAACTAACCCAATTCAACTCCAATTAACCTCAAATCTTTCTAAATCTTCCTTTGACATCCTCATAAACAAAACACTAACATGATTTGCCCAAGATTTTCGACCCAAACCCCACTCAAATTCAACCCAAAATCAAAAAGCCCAATTTCGACCTAAACCCAAATCTAACCCAAATGTGCCCAAACCTCAAAATTAAACCCAACCAAAGCCAAAACCTCTTTGAAACACTCCCATAAACATTTCTTAACATTTATTTTACATCAATTTCAACCCTAGCTCAACATTGGCCCAAGTTAGCCCACTCGACCTACATCACCATTTACCAAATAAACCCAAATTCAACCCAATTCAAAACCCAAAACCACCTTAAATCTATTTCAAATTATTCATGAAACATCCCTAAACCAAAACCAACAACTATTTGGCCCAAAATTCTACAAAAATTCCCATCCATGAACACATCCTTAAAAAACTTAAAGCCCACTTCCCTTAAACCTTCTTAAAAGCCCATTTCCTTCAAAATTCAAGTTCTCCAAATCTACCCTAAAGTTTCACACGACATCTCCATTTGTCATCCATTTAATTAAATCCATTACCTAAGTCCTAAAATCATCATTGAATTATCCCAAATGAAGCTTCATCCAAATTCCCATCAAATTACCAAAAAATTTCTTAAAACCCTTTTCATGAAACAAATCAACCTTTTCCCAAGCCAAATGAAGCCATGAACAAGCCATTCTCAAGCCACATGAAGCCACAGGGCTTCACTGTCATTAGTCCATTTATGGCAAGAAGAGGGGGTTCTTTCTTAAACCTCCTTTAACCCTTTACCTTAATCATACACACTAAACCATGTTTAGCCACCTCATCACAATTTCGAGATCAACTACCTCTAAGCCGACCTAAAATGATTCTCACTTTCAAAAATCGAGTCAAGGGTGCACCAAGCCCAAAATATGGCCGACCAAACCAAGCCAAAGTGAGCCTTCTCCCATTCCATTTGGAATCAAACTCCTTTACAGACATGTCAAACCCCACCGCCACACTAAACCCTCGCCCCGACCCACTCGACCAAGATGGTGACCATCAAGCCGTCTACCGCCACCAGCCGCCGAAAACACCATGGCCGAGAGCTCACATGAGCCAACATCACTCTCACTACGTAGCTGTCTCCATGCCTGTTGGTCACCATGGCTGATCTTCCCTCACCAGCACCATCCCAAGCCCGACCCCTTCCGAGAGGCCTTCCACCCTCTCCGCTAGCACCCACCTCTCGCCAGCGAGAGGCCGAAACAAACCTGAGCAGCCTCCTCGCCAAAATCACCTGCATCACTCTCAGCACATGCAGCACCTCGATCTCAATCGAATTCCAGCCTAATTCCTTCTAACAGCCCAATTTCTCAGCTCAAATCCCACCAAAACCGTGACACTTCTCCACAACAGCCAATTCAAATCGGATTTCCGGCTCACACCTTCACCGTACCGTGGGAAGGTGTCCACCACCAAAAGCCCCATCTCCAAAGCACCACGCTGTTCAGCAATTTCTCCAAGCTCAGGATCTAAGCCTGTCGAAATCATATCCGTACACCTCACTGTGACCAGGAGACTTCATCCTGAGCCTGCGTACCCAACTAAAGTGCAACAACTCCTTGATTGAAGCCACACTTCTCCGAGCTGGGAGATGAGCTAACTCTTCATCCCGAGCTTCTCAAGATTCTCTCTATTTCAATGCTCAGCTCCAATGCATGTTAACCGTATAGATGCTCGTCTCTTCGAGACGAATCCATGTGTAGTATAAGAACGTAAATCCATCGAGAATCGGGTGAGATCTAGGATTTACATGACGGCTCGCAGAACACTGGGACGATGAATCCGATGCCGTCCATTCGATACACGCGCGCACCTGACGGCTGCGTATCACACGTACCCGCACGCACGAGAACCGCGGGGCCCGGGTTGCCGACTCAGGTGGCGGCGTCGACCCGGAGCGCCAGACGCGCGTGCGTTCGAGTCGGGCGGAGTACGCGCCTACGCGTGGATAACAAGATAACAGCAAGATTTTCTTATTTATTTAATTCCCTAAACTTCAAAATCCATATCTTTTCGTGTTGTGAGAAAAATCACAAAAATAAATAAAAAATACCCTCTGCTCAGTGAACAGAGGAGAATAATGTGAAAAAGAAATCACTTAATTTCATCAAATATTTTATTTTTATGATTTATATTTACTCTCTGCATTGTTTTAATTCTCCATTTATTGCATACAATTCACCACAGCATTTGGTATTCATAGTGGCTTAAGCTCGAATTTGGAACATTCCAGTGAATTTTCCAAAGTCAGAGGCCATCCCTATGGCGAGTTCTTGATTTTTCTGCTCAGGTCACCGTTTTCGCATTTTAATCCAGTAAATAGCATGTTGTGAAATAAATTCTAGGAAAAACTAGTGATGTTCCCAGAATTTAGAACCTTGTTAAAAATTGCTTCTCACTTGGGCTCATTTAAAACAGCCCTAATCGCTTAAACACCCAAAATAGGTCTTTAATTAATTAGAGTTAACCAGGCATCAAATTGACTTGAAATCAATTCTCCACTGACCTTTAGGATCAGATGAATTCACTATGTACCTGAGCACAATCGACTCTGCTAGCCCCACACTCACATACTACTTAGCCATTTTAAACTTTAAAAATTCATAACTTTAAAATACTTTTCAAAAAATTCACCAAATTGGTTTTGAAGCCTCTCTGATATCAGGGGAACCTAAGAAAATTAAAATTTCAATTTTCTAAAAAGTTAATTTTTAATAATATTTTAATATTTTTAATAATTAAAAATAATAAATCACAAAAATAATAAAATTCACCAAAATGTCACATTTTGAATTTTAATCACTTAGGAACAAACCCCACATTTTTCTTAGGTCTATTTAGTGAGATATTAAATTTTAAAGCCCTAGGGTAATTTTTAAAATTAAAAAAAATGTATTTTCTAGCATTTTCACTAAAATAATTATTATAAATCATAGAAAATCAGAAAATTGCAAAATTTGATTCTCTGCTTCTGATATCAGAGATTTTTGAAAAATATAAAATCCATCTTTCAATATTTATTTTATTTTTAAATTAATTAACACTAAAACTCAAAATAATTATAATAAAAAATAATATAATTCAAAAAATCACCAAAATTGGTCCAAGTGGTCCTCTGGTCATTAGAAATACCCCCAAATTCTCAAGGACAGAAACTTTCCTTTGGTCATGTTATCAAATTCTTCTTGAAAATCTCTATTTTCCACCAAAAATAATTATATAAATAAATTAAATACAGAAAATCACATTTTCTCCTCTCATGTCTTCATTGACATGGTGAGTGAAGTCACATAAAAATTTCAAGTTCATTTAAGTTCAATTTAGTGAGTTACAAATTATTAAGCTATAAAGGGGTAAAATTGCAATTTATTTTAATCCTTAATTAAAACTTTAGTTTTAATAAAATTTAACAAGTAAAATATTTGATCCTAATCTGATTTGGATGATTGAAATTTAAATGCATTAAAGGTAAAACCACAAGCAATTTTAAAATAATTAAAACCTTAATTAAATAATTGATTAATCGTATTAATAATAAAATTCCAATTATTAAAATAAAGGATATTATTAAAGAAGAGATTATTCTTTAATTTAAAATCCCCAAATTAATTATCTCATTAATATTCAACTCTTAATAAAAATGATAATTCAAATTCAAAATATTAAAAGACTTAATCATTAAACTAAAAGTCAAATTATTAAACTCTTTCAAAAATTTCCACTAAAATTAAAAAATAAAGTAAATTAAAGATAAATTAAATTAAATTAAATTAAATTTAATAATTAAATTAAATTAAGACAAATTAAATTAAATTAAATTAAATTAAAATTAAATTAAATTAAATTAAACAATTAAATTAAATTAAATTAAATTAAATTAAATTAAATTAAACAATTAAATTAAATTAAATTAAATAATTAAAATTAAATTAAATTAAATTAAACAATTAAATTAAATTAAATTAAATTAAATAATTAAATTAAATTAAATCAAATCAAATTAATTAAACACCAAATCAAATTAAATCAACTACGTTAAACTAAATTAAAAACTCAATTAAATTAAATCAATTAAATATAACATCACCTAAAACAAAGTTAAAATAAATTTAAAACAACTTTAACACTATTCCAAATTTAAACTCTTTAACTTAAACCAAATCATTTCAATACTAACTTACCAAAGCTTTACTATTATAACTCCTAAATAAAACATTGTTCTAAGCCAATATTACTAACGCGATATTCAAATCACTTACCACATCGAAAGCAAGTTAACAAAACTGAATTTCTGGACGATTAATTCATTTTGCATAATTGGGTTCATTCTAACTTAAAACAATCCTAAATATCAAAAAGATGCTAAGATCCTTCTTAAGCATTTCAATACGAGTGTGACATTTATAAGAATAATCAATTTCAATATTCTTCACGAAGAAAATCGCCCTTAAACCAAAAACACAAAGTTAACCTAGATCGCCATAGAAATGATCACTTATAGATTAAGAATTTGCGTAAAACCATAACCTTCCCTTACCATCATAGAACTTCGCTAAATTTAATCGAAGTTTTAAGTGCAAAATTGAATGACGGAAGACCCTCCGTGCACGCTTTTATTTTATTTATCGCACTTGTTTTCGCAATTTACTTTATCAAAAATCGCATTTATTTTTCGTACGATAACAACCGTTGCACGAAAACCCACACCTTTAGGATAGACCCTAAAACTGAAACCAAAACTAAGTTAAAAGTCATTGCAAGATAAAATTCACCGCCACAACATTTCAAAATATAAAACAACTCAAAATTTAATCACAAACAAAATTTAACACAAAACTACAATTACAACTAAATTAAAAACGTCCCGTCGACGATCTAAATACTCGACGACGTAACCTACGTGTCGCTAACGGGATTTCCCACTGCCTAAATGAAAGTGTGAAACCTTATCTCGCCGAGTTTAGCAAATTCATCCGGACTACAATCCGATAAAAATAATGATGCCAATACGGGAACTGCCAGATCTTAACCGGTGTCGTTATAATCAACTTTAAGATTTCGTTTTAAATAAAACATAAAAAACACCGGAAATTAAGATTTTCTTAAACCAAAACACTTTTCTCAACTCCCCGATTTATGATTTCTAAAACTAAACTCGCAACAACAAGGCTCGAGCATGGCAAGACGACCATCGCTATCAAGAAAACCCGAGTCTACTCTCAAAGAAACTTTCCCTAATTAAAACAACCAAGCCATAGGACTTCGAGGTAGTCATTTAGTGCAACATAAATCCTCAACTCTTCGTTGTGCATTTGTATTGCAAATTAAGCTCCTAACCTGCCCAGATTCATAAGAATGTCCATACGACAATAAAACCCCACATCTTCTGCTATTTCCGTTTGATTTTATCATACAAATATAAGCCCTAATTAATCAAAATTGGCAAGATCAAATATCAAATAAACATTAGACTTTCCTAAATTCAAGACAAACAATAGGATAGTTCGGAAATTATCGGTTCACTTCAATCGCTGATTTCTCCTACCTCTTCCTTCGATTCACAAAACAAAAATGTTCCAAAATTTGATCCATTCCTATCGAAATTCCAAAATTCAACTAAAACCTTAAACTTCAAATTCTCAGTGCTTAATTATCGATTATTATCGAGAGTTTTCTTAGGTGATTCCGTCACTTAAGACATGCAATTAACTATGTGGCTTGCCCTTATGTGGAATTTTAAAGAACTCAGTAATATAAACCCCGTTCGATACTTTCATATTAGCTATGAATTGCCTACTATAAAATCGTTCGCGTACCAAACGGATGTCACAAAACTTCTAGCTTATTTGATCGAGCCCCCACCATCGTCGTCGCTGCCTATCTCAGATGCATACACGGCCATGCGCGCGGTGCTCGTTTATATAAACTATTCGTATGCGAGACGGCTAATCTCATATCTTAAAACTTTCAAATTTAAAAATTATTTTCAAAGCCAAATACTACTTTCTAAATTATATATATATTTAAATCAAATTTAAAATTTAAATTCCGCCGACAACTTCTAAGTTAAAGCACTTTAAAATACAATACAACCTAAAATATGCCGACATGCGAATATACACCGCTACCAAATAATATACACCGCCGCCCGAATATACACCGCCGTCGACTACATACCACTTTTGGGAGGAAGCAAAGTTCCATCCTCTCCGCCGCAGGACGAGGAGAGAATGTTCGCAAGATCGTCGCCACATTACCTCACCCCGCATACTACAACTATAAATGGCAAGAAAAGAACTAGAACTACGTCATTAAGCCGACCGCAAACTTTGGTAGAAAAGTTAAGAAGGAAGGAAAACTGCCCCGTATTGTGATTCTACGAAGGATAGGGCTGTGCCAACAACCCGTCTGGGCCCCGAGTGTGAGCCCGCCGTCACGACGTGTGCCAAGCAAGAGAATGAAGGCTAGCCCGCCCGTCGTAGTCTCGCATCACATTAGGAGGATACCACCTTCCAAAGATTTTCGTCGATGTACCCGATCCGGTCCTGCACTTTCCCGTCGCTAGAAGTGATGAGATGGCGTCCCACTATCGGCAACAGATCAAACACAGCCCCGTAAAGAAAGTCTCGCCAGAGGGCCGAGTCTAAAGAAAGTAAGCACGCGATAAAGGGGACTCGTGAAAAGGGGACCCGCAGCCTATCGCATGACAACCACAAAGACACACAGAAAGCCCGCCAAGACGCCATGGAAAAGCCGAGAACCGATATCCGACGGCCGCAAAAGAAAGAGAAGAAAAGTTCTGGAGACGAGATCGATTCATCGGAAGTTCACACGAAGAATATGCAAATCAACATGGCCGAGACACGAGCTTCACCGCCTTCGCAAGGTGCTCCCGTGGTGCCCGCGTAAAGAGAGGAGCCGAACCGATGAGAAGACGGGGCCGGAGAAAGACGACACGGTCGCCACCCGCGAAAAGGACGGAAGAGATGGCCGCGCTCCGGCCACTCTCCGCAGTCAGCACAACCACATGTAGAGACACCCCGCAGGTCATTCACATCGTAGACGAGGAAAGGAGATTACATCCGTCAATGGGGATGATCATCTAAAAAGGATACAAGACAAAGTATGATCCTCGAAAAGGATATCAAGAACTGCAGAACAACAGTGCGAGAAGCCTTAGCACAATCGAAGAACTAGACATCCACTGACGGGTAGACCTACCTGTAAGAATTCGACGCCGTCCAATACCCGAAAGGCCTTCGTACCACTCGTTCAAGACCTTCGACGGGACCGGAACCCCCGCGCATGCCGTACACTTTCGTGCCAGCTTGTCGCAATGCCGGCGGAGCGATGCGTTACTCTTCCGATGGGGCCGTCGTTACTCATCGTGAATCGCCTTCGACCGGTATGTAATTACCCAATGGCTCGTTGAAGACATTCTCGCAGCTAGAGAGCCTTCATCAAGCGATTTGTCGGAGTTTCGAAAGACTCACATCACGATGTGATTTAATGGGTAAAGAGAAACAAAGGTCGAATGAAACTTTGGTGCATTGCTATACTGGCTGGAGAAACTCGAGCATGAAGTGTGAACCACAAATCGCAAGAACAACATGTTGTCGGCATCTGCTTAAAAGCACTACGGCCCGATAGCACTTCTCCTCAAAGGATTCACTATTAAGACTTTTTGAGAAGTTGTTAAGCAAGGCCGGAAGCTTGCAAGAAGAGGCGAAACACCGAGCTACGACAAGACGATGCGTGCCGGTGAAGACCTTCGAAAAGAAATCCGGGACGGAGCAGTGCCATTGGACAAGGCAACCGATGCAAATACCACCGGACCCGCCGCAGCAACCACAACAATTACCACAACCCCGGTCCAACATCGTCTCCGCATTTAACAACCGTCTCGTCCGCAACGTACATGAGCTTCGAGCAGAGAATATCCGTTCAAAAATGAAGCAGTACCGAAAATGTTCCGTAGCCTAATGAAGACTCCGCATTTCCACCGCCATAACCTAAAAGACCAGAGGAAGTCAACAAGAAAGGTGATCCCAACTTCGCCCCTATCACCGTATTGCCGGCACAAGATAAGATTGCATTACCTTTAAAAGTCGTTCAACGACAACCTTCGAAAGGAAATATAACAATCCCGAAGGAGTACATGAAGGAACCCCGTAAAAGGAGGTTCCGTCAATGTTATCTCAACCGATCCCGTCATTCCGATAGATCCCTATGCAACCGACGACTTCGATGGACTACCGTTCGACGAGGTCTTCGAAGAAGCTTTTGGGACAACATCCGAACCGCTTCTGCGAGCTTCAATCCGAGTTCGAGACCGTTAAGCCCGTACTATCACTCGCGATGTATGAACCACCTCGACAGAGACGATCGAAGAAAAGAAGAAAATCGACGAAGAAGAGGTGACCGAGACTCCTAAGGCTGGGACGGGCCGCTTATCCTGGGGACATTGCTTTCCGATCTCGGGAGAAATCCCTCGAACCTCTCGATTTTGTATGATTATCTCGCTCACTTCTAAAGGATCATATAATGATAAGGGTGACGACGTCGTCACGATTTCCGACCGTTTCTAACGATTACGTAACTAACGACAATCCGGACATCGACTTCGATACCAACGATACCCCAAATCATACAAGATCTCGACGATCAAAATGACAAAGAAGACATCCATCAAGCGGAGGCGCCAAGTTCAACAAGCAAATCGCATCTATATCCGCGAGTTTCGGAGAGTCTAGCTTACGATAGCGAGCCTTCAGATTTTCAAGAGAATCCGTAAGAGCCCGTCATTCCGATTCAAAGAGGACACCGGCAAGTTCAACACTAGATTCAAGAAATTACGTAAGTCAACTCGGTGAAGTGGAAAAGTTCTACCTCCAAGAACGGGTCCAAAAAGACAAAGGAGCGGTGTGGTCGTTCAAGAAGAACCAACCCCAAGAAAAGAAATACCCATTCGAGAAGAAGCCGAGACGCACGAGAACAAAGTGGACCATAACATGCTAGCCTCATCTCAGGAAACTACCGGCCAAACCGAGCATTTACGATGCTCTCATCTTATCAAAGGAGATGAGTAGCAGCTCTCCGATCAAGGCCTTACTTCATCCGGTAAATTCGCTTAACTCCAAATGGCCTGAGATTCCTTACGAGGTTCATTGCTAAAGGAACAACAGGCGTTACCTTCACGACAATGACCTACTACTGGGAATGTTCGTATCACAACCGACCGTTGTACATTTCACAATCGGGAAGTTTACGCTCCCGCAGTATCAGGATCCAGAGCACTAATCAATATAATGAGTCTTCGAACGCTAAAGATACTCGGAAATCATTATATCGCGAGTTCAAGGCACAAAATATTATTAAGAGGATCTAAACCATGAGAAAGAGCCTCCTGGGTCAATAACGCTATCGATGAAGACTTGCGGACGAGCAGCACAACCGCAAAATTTCACATAATTGATTCGAAACATCGTTCAACGCTCCGCCGAGCCGACCCCATGGATACACGAAAACAGGATGGTACCATCATCTCTACATCGTTGCATCAAATATTACGACAGGAACAAGGCATCAAAGGTGACTTACAACCATTCTCCGTACACGAGATCGGGAATTCACGAAGACGTTGTACCCTATTACGCACCACCAAAGAAAACAATCTTCTCCAGAGATACCGTAACAAATGAAGCAAAGAAAGTCCAGATAAATAAGAATCCGAAGTTCTAGTCCAACGTCACTCACCACTTCTTCCGCGAGACGGGCGGGCGTTTCTCCAATAACCGCATCCGATATTTGCGCCGACGCAGGTCATGGTGTAGACACTAGACACCGGGATGCAGGAAACCAGCCATCAATGTTGATTTCCGGAAGATACCAAGAAGAAAGAACAAGCAAGCAAGTTAGCCGACACAAATGTAAAGGTTCGCGATCCAAGATCTCTCTCAAGATGAGAAGAACGAAGAATACAAATCAATGTACGAAGATTAACCACTACGTACATACTACGACCCTAACCCCCGATCCATTCTAACAAGATCGAGGGTATGGTGGTCAAAAAAGTACGTAACGACGGCAAGTAGCGCTAATCAAGTTCTACTCTCAGTGCGTTTCTACCTCCAAAACCGAAAATAATGTACAATTCGAAGATGTCACTTCATCGAATTAATGGAATTACCTTTCGAGCGGTACTCTCCCCGTGTTCAAATTTAATTCAACGCGGTTTCTTAATTCTCGACAATTTTCGACAAAAGACCAATCTCAACATTTTGAAAAATTATGGAATAATCCTGTCATTCTCCCAATTCAAGGTATGGACTCTGATTCTAAGACAGCAGTGGCCGCCGACGATACCGGATTTTGTCGGCTTCGTCACTGCGAGTCCAATGAAAACCGCATGGAAACTGGCGACGAACTCAAGATTTACAAATCGAGACGCCCACCGTAATTCAAATAAGAAATTAAATCTACAATACGAGTCAAGGAAGTTAACTTAGGTACTAAAATTTCGAAGAGCCTAGACCTACCTTTGTTACCTCCTTACTCAACAAAGAAGATCAAGAAATAATCAAATTATTAATGGAATTTAAAGACTGTTATTTAATTATGACGAGATGCCGTGATTACCCAGAGGTCATGGAATTACAAGCTAAAGAGTGGATCCTACTGCCCTACGACAAGGTCCTTAAGAATGCGCTTTCAAATCGAACAACAAGCCATACCAGTTAAAAGCTAATAGACGTCAAATTTGTCCGCTAAGAACAATACCCGACTTGGTTACCAACGCGGTGCCGCCGAAAGAAGAATGGTCAGATCGAATTTGTGCGGACTTCGCAGATTTAAATAAGGCATGTCCAAAGGACGAATTCCCACTGGTCCTGCACTAATGATCGACATCGCTTCAACACATGAAATATTCTCGTTCTCACGGATGGATTTTCAGATACAACCGTATGTAACACTTAAGATGAAAAGCTTACAAGATTCGCAACGCCGATCGAGTATTTTGCTACACAAGAATGCCACCCGGATCGAAGAACGCGTGAGCAACCTACCAAAGATAATGACAAGAATTTTTGATGATCTCATCCATAATCAAGTCGAATGCTACGTGGACGATGGTCATCAAAAGCAAAGTAAAGGAAAAACCACTCGTATGATTCGAGAATTTGTTTTCGAACGATTAAGACAATTTAACCTTAAGATGAATCCCTCTTTAAATGCGCTTCGGCGTCACCTCCGGAAATTCCCAGATTCATTGCCCGACATCGTGGAATTGAATGAATTCGGAAGATTAAAGTTGTCTTAGAAATGCCGCCTCCCAAAAAACCTAAAACAACTACGATCTTTTCAAGGAAGCCGGCATATCCACGTCATCTCAAACTTGTCGTAGGTGTCAAATTTTCACATCTTTCGCTTAAAAAGGACGCCAAATTTATTCGGGAAGAAAAATGCCGAAGGCCTTCGAGGACATTAAACAATATTTAATGACACCTCCTCATGGAGCAGCCTGGGCCTGCATTCGATACTTTTACACCGCGCTGTATCACTTCTCTGAGCCCCAGTCTGTGTCAATGAGAAGTATGCAAAGAAAACGCTCTTTACTACTTAAGCCGTCACACTCACGGAAGTAAGGTATTCTAATTAAAAGATTGTTTGGCTCCCCGATCTTCGCCGCTCAAAAGCTCGTGCATCACATGCTTTCATAAGGTCAACCCGATCTCGAAGCTAACCCATTGCAACACTTGATGACTCGTCCAACACTTTCCGACAGAGCCTCCGCGATGGTCAATGATATTATCGCAATTCGACATAACTTTCAGGCCTCCGCGTGCCGTAAAGGGACAAGTCTGGCGATTCTCCGCAACAAGACTACGGCGAGACCAACGACGATCCGCCAGATGAACAAATAATGAACCTAAGACCTCACGACTCGACGCTCGGGGAATTATATTTCGACGGAGCATCTTCGCACACAAAGACGAAGAATCGCAAGCGATAGCCTCAGCGAGAATCGGCTAATCTTTATAACACCTGAGCGGATGTTAAGATACTCCTACCACTCGATGCGAACCGTGTACAAACAAAGAAGCGTATCACGAAGCCCTCATAATCTGATCGGAATTAGCTTATTCAAATGGAATAAATGTGACATCAACATCTACGGGGATTCAAGTAAGCTTAATCATTCAATGATCGTCGACAATATTAATTTTAAAGTTTCCAAGACTCGCAATACTTCCGTACGCTCTATACAAATAGTTGAACATATTCCAAATGTAACGATCTACAAAATTCCTGCAAGAAAATGTTTACAGATGCTTTAGCCCGTCTCAAGTAAAAGAATTTGCTCGTTTCCAAGATGAATCGCCGATGCCGTCACCTGACGTCAGTCCTATCACAAATTGATACGTACACAATACACAACCGAAAAAGAAAAGAATCAAGCAAGAAGGATTAAAAACACGTAAGATCGGCTACTACCATCGATGATTAATTCGCAAACAAAAGAGCTACTGTGACGATAGTGTCGTTGCCCCATCGTATCAAGAAAAGAACTCTATCTTACGCATTAATAAACAACACACCGTACAAAGGTCTTTCGATCATGCTGGTGTCACAAGGGTCCGAGGCCCGTGAACAGCAGAGGCATTCAGACCTGGCGTCGCCCGCCGGGTCCGAAGATGAAAATGAAAATTGCAAGACTAGGTACTACCGGCCTCGATGATGACTGATCGCATGAAATCACAAGAAACTCGTCATCAATGTCAAGTGCACGGAGTGGCTTCTACACCAACCTCCAAATGTGCCGCACCCGACACCGCGCGGCCCTTTTCGAATGTCGGGTACTACATGGTCCGATAGAATCACCATCTTCAAAAGGACATCGTTTCATTCTTTACAAGCATAGATTACTTTTCCATGCGAGGCAGTCGACTTTCGAGAAGTGAAAGCACACCACGTGCTACAGCTTTTCAAGAACCAAGTTGTCTACCGTTTCGAAGTGCCGCGCAGGATCATCTCAGATAACGGCCGCATCTCGAAGCACGCAAATCAACAATTTTGTCGTATACATCGAATCGACCGGCTTATACTCAATAATTTACTACCCAAGAGCAAACGGCCTCGCCGAGGCTTTTAATAAAACTCTCGTTCAAATCTTAAAGAAAACCTTGGACGATAATAAGAGAAATCGTGCACGAGAAATCGTTAGAAGCCTTACGGCCTACCGACAACCTTCGAACTCCTACTCAAGCTACACCTTACGCTTCTCCGTGTATGTGGGTCCGAGGCAAGGTTACCTTGCAGGTTCACTTTCCTTCACTAGACTCATGAAACAAGATCACAAATGTATGAAAACGCTCAAATTACGACTCGAAGAATTAGAAAGCTTCGAAGGGAAAAGTGTCATAGCCGCAATTGCACTTAGAACTATACCGCGGTTTTGGGCATTGCTCAAGTTCCCCATAACAAACCTGGCCCGCCCAAGAACCTTCAAAGTCGGTGACTTAGTTCTCGTTTCAAGAGACCTATCCTTGCACACCGCAAGATAGGAGGAAAATTTGAACCCACTTGGGAAGGACCGTCAGGTTGAAGCAGTATACTCAGGAGGTTCCTACCAGTTAGTGAATTGCCAGGGAGAATGACATATGCTTCCGATCAACGGACGATACTTGGAAAAAAGTATTATTGCCATCTGATGTTTCGAAGGAATGAATTCTTCATCCCTAAGAAACACGGGCGAAGTAATTACTTATGATTGGGTCCGAACCCAAAAATAATAAAATGTGTTAAAATAAATAAAGTCATGATAATATGTTTTCCTTATTTTCTTTTCCAAATCAAGATCTCTTTCCTGACCTTATCCCGCTTCATTCCTGTTAAATTCTAAAATACAAGAAGTAATAAAAAATGTGTCTTTAACAAACGTTTTCTTAATGTTCTTGTTCTTAGTACAGCCCATGATCCTTTTCCTTGTCTTTTCGCAGGGAAATGTCGAACGGGCGGTTGATCCTGAACTTTAAGAATGGCATAAGCCTTGCACTCGATGAAAAGAGGTGAAAGATGGAGCGATAATCGAGATTGACTCGGGATTTCGCACCAGCAGGCCTACAGTACGAGGAAAGTGACTCGGTCCCAGTTAACCGAGAAGAACTACCCGGGCAGACAGCGATGAAAGTGGGTGGCCCAAGCCACCAATCCAACAACAAGAAAAGAAAAGCAAACACCGAAGAAGATAAGAAAATGAAGTCCATAGTCGCTACAGTGGAGGGCAGGCTTGTCAGCGCCGCGCCCACAGAGATTCAAGAAGTTCGAAGAGCTACTCTCACAGCCACGCAACGAAGAAATAAGAATCGCCGTATCCGTAAGATGTTAACAAAACTAGCTGCGGACCAGCGCGACGAGACAGTTGCTAATGCCAGTACATACACTGAGACACCGGTTCACCAGAACCTGGAAGAAAGGAGGCCGTCTCTAGGATAACAGAAAGAATCAGGAAAATCTCCAGAAGTTATTCGAAGAAAGAAGGCTGCCACGCCACCGAATAGAACCACCAGTGATGCATGACCTTGTTGCAGAAGCAACCCCCGTGGATGTCCCGACAGACATCATCCCTGAGGAGCCGAGGTATGCAGGAGAACGAAGGGATTGAACCATAAGCATCCCGCAATATGTCACAAGGCCTCGCCATCTGCAGATCATTCTGGAATACGAGCTGGAGAGAATGCAAAATGTTGAAAAGAAACTTGAATACTTCGAGAGAATTAAAGGAAGAAGAATCAACATACTAGAGGGCCTCGAGCTACATACCGACGTATTCTCTGAGTATGAACAACAGCAAATCGTGGATTGTATCTGGGATTTGAAAAGAATGGGCCGAGCAGGCCGCCTAAGGGAAAATACCTACTCAGAACCCCGAAAATGGATGCCAGGGAAGGGAAGAATCACAATACAATGCGGATGCTGCTACAACTTTGCTGAAGACAGGAAGGGAAACCCACCGGGAATACTCCGTCATGGGCAAGCAGATCCGATGCCATTAGTCATCAAGAGAATGGTAAAGAGATTGATAACATGGAGGGTACTGCCAGCAGATTGCATACCCAATAGCTGCATTATCAACATCTACAAACAGGGTGACTGCATACCCCCACATATAGATCACCACGACTTCGTCAAACCTTTCTGCACAGTCTCTTTCCTGAACGAGTGTGACATCATGTTTGGATCTGACCTCCGGATAGCAGGCCCGGGTGAGTTCCGAGGGCCAGTAAAGATACCTTTACTGGAAACTCTGTCATGATACTGACGGGAAACGGAGCAGATATCGCTAAGCATTGCATACTAGGAGTGCCAGTGAAGCGGATCTCAGTTACTTTCAGGAGAATGGATGACAGGAAGACACCTTACCATTTTCAACCAGACCCAGAGCTAGAGAACCTCCGGCCTTACGAGCTGTGAGTTACATGGGAAATATCACACCTCCAACGTACATCCAGCCGGCATCCTTGCCAAGGATGGCCGGAAGGTGATGTTATTAACCATGTACCCCACTATTCAGACATGGATTTTTGACAGATGCTTCTTTTGATGGATCGACAAAGATCATACATAGTCCGTTTTGAGTCTACATGGATTGTATGAGATATATTCCAGATCGAGTTGTATGATGTTTTTTCAACATGATTGGAATGCAAAGTGACCATGTCACATTTTTGGCCTTCACCTCTTTTGTGCAAATTGATTGGGAAACGCCATTAAAGTTAAATGAAACTTCGAACAAAGAACAGAAAAAGAAATAAAAAAGAATAAAAAGAAAACTTTCTTTAAAAATCTAA
Source organism: Papilionanthe hookeriana x Papilionanthe teres (assembly GCA_022702705.1). Lineage (NCBI taxonomy): Eukaryota > Viridiplantae > Streptophyta > Magnoliopsida > Asparagales > Orchidaceae > Papilionanthe > Papilionanthe hookeriana x Papilionanthe teres. The sequence continues at coordinate 40,994,448 of CM040439.1, forward strand.
AAATGACGAACACCAAATTCACGTGAACATTAAATGAACGGATAAAAAATTTGAATCATTAAAAGATAAACGAAATCAACATAAATGTTAAATCAAATCACAAATCAAATTCTCAATCAAATTCCAAATCCACTCTCGATCAAATTTCAAATTCAACCTTCCAGATCTCAAATCAAATTCTCAATCAAATTCCAAATTCACTCCCGATCGTTTCAAATTTGATCTTCCAAATTTCAAATCAAATCTTAAATCAAATTTCAGTAGAGTTCAAACTCATCCTTCCAAATCTCAAATTCAATCTTTCCAGATTTCAAGTCTCAATCAAATTCAAATTCAATTTCTTCCAGATCTCGAATCAAATATCAATCAAATCAAAATTCAAACTTTTGGGTCGAGGATTTTACATCCAAGACTGCACTGCTTTAGGATTCTTTCCTATTGCACTGAAGTACATCAAATTAAAACTTTTGGGTCAAGGATTTTACATCCAAGACTGCACTGCTTTAGGATTCTTTTCCTATTGCACTGAAATACATCAAATTCAAACTTTTGGGTCGAGGATTTATATCCAAGACTGCACTGCTTTAGGATTCTTTTCCCATTGCACTGAAATACATCAAATTCAAACTTTTGGGTCGAGGATTTTACATCCAAGACTGCACTGCTTTAGGATTCTTTTCCTATTGCACTGAAATACATCAAATTCAAACTTTTGGGTCGAGGATTTTACATCCAAGACTGCACTGCTTTAGGATTCTTTTCCTATTGCACTGAAATACATCAAATTCAAACTTTTTGTCGAGGATTTTACATCCAAGACTGCACTGCTTTAGGATTCTTTTCCTATTGCACTGAAATACATCAAATTCAAAATTTGGGTCGAGGATTTTACATCCAAGACTGCACTGCTTTAGGATTCTTTTCCTATTGCACTGAAATGCATCAAATTCAAACTTTTGGGTTGAGGATTTTATATCCAAGACTGCACTGCTTTAGGATTCTTTCCTATTGCACTGAAGTACATCAAATTCAAACTTTGGGTCGAGGATTTTATATCCAAGACTGCACTGCTTTAGGATTCTTTCCTATTGCACTGAAGTACATCAAATTCAAACTTTTGGGTCAAGGATTTTACATCCAAGACTGCACTGCTTTAGGATTCTTTTCCTATTGCACTGAAATACATCAAATTCAACCTTTTGGGTCGAGGATTTTATATCCAAGACTGCACTGCTTTAGGATTCTTTCCTATTGCACTGGGCACATTAAATTCAAACTTTTGGGTCAAGGATTTTACATCCAAGACTGCACTGCTTTAGATTCTTTTTCCTATTGCACTGAAGTACATCAAATTCAAACTTTTGGGTCAAGGATTTTACATCCAAGACTGCACTGCTTTAGATTCTTTCCCATTGCACTGAAACACATCAAATTCAACCTTTTGGGTCGAGGATTTTATATCCAAGACTGCACTGCTTTAGGATTCTTTCCTATTGCACTGAAGTACATCAAATTCAAACTTTTGGGTCAAGGATTTCCACATCCAAGACTGCACTGTTTTAGATTTTCTTTTCCTATTGCACTGAAGTACATCAAATTCAACCTTTTGGGTCGAGGATTTTATAATTCAAGACTGCACTGCTTTAATTCTTTCCTATTGCACAGAAATACATCAAATTCAACCTTGGGTCAAGGATTTTATATCCAAGACTGCACTGCTTTAGGATTCTTTTCCTATTGCACTGAAGTACATCAAATTCAAACTTTTGGGTCGAGGATTTTACATCCAAGACTGCACTGCTTTAGGATCTTTTCCTATTGCACTGAAATACATCAAAATTCAAACTTTTGGGTTGAGGATTTACATCCGAGACTGCACTGCTTTAGGATTCTTTTCCTATTGCACTGAAATACATCAAAATCAAACTCTTGAGGTTAAGGATTTTACATCCAATACCGCATTGCTCTGAGATTTTTCCTCATTGCAATGATTCAATCCGATCAATTCAATTTTTTCTTTCGAGGTTGAAGATGTTACATCTACAACCTCAGAGTTCCAATTTTCATTTCAAATCAAATCCCTCAAATTAATTTTGACAAAACTTCAATCTAAATGAAACTCCAAACTAAAATCTAAACTCACACATCAAAACTTAAACTAGAAACAAAATAAAATCTAAATCGAATTTCCCCCAGGTCATGTGATTTGGGATTCACCTCCTTTTCCCTTTTCCCCAGCGAGAGTTCAGGAATCTCCGGTTTCAGAGATATACTTGCTACTCCACAGCGAAAACTCTCTATTTCATCCTAAGTTTGTCACTTGATGTTTGTGTTGGTTTTGTTGATCGTTTGTCAATGCCAATACGCGCGGTGTGCTCCGTCAGCTCACCACACCTATTGGGGGTCCATTTGTTGACCTCATTTTTGATGAGGTCTTCTCTTCTTCTCTTTAGTACTTAGATCTAGCCTTAGCTTTTCCTTTGACTATTTTAGAGGGACTTAGAATTGGGACCCACCTTTTAGAAATTCAAACCACTTCTTAACTCCCTGCAAACTCCACAAACTTGAATGTAGACCCCTAATCACCTAGAGGGTTGAAATCAAATGTGGAAGTTTAAAGGATGAGTTCCTATAGGACTCTTTGGCCTTAGGACTGCCCTGGGTGGCCTGGTCTGGTGAAGGGGGCTGGCTTACACACACACACTACATTTATACACTACACCTACACACTACACTTCCACATACCTCCTAAAACCACACCCATACCTAACTTGACCTCCTGACTCATGTAGGTGATTCACATGGATGATCCCGTCCCCAAGCCCTTGGCTATGGTTAGGAACAACATAGTGAATGCCCTCAAAGAGTCCCTTCATGGCTCATATGGGCTTGATATGACTTCATGGCTCAACCAAAAATGATTTCTTTCCACTTACATCCACCCAATCTTCAATTTTCCAAATTTTCAATTTTTGACCCTCGGGGCCCTACACCTACTAAACCTACCAAAAAAACCCTTGAAATTACCCAAAATTCTCAAAAATTTCCAAATTACCCAAAATTCTCCAAAATCATTCCCAAACATTTCCACATCACTTAAATTGATCATCCATACCCAAAAATACCAAAAATTCCAAGAAAACCTCCCAATACCCTCCAAATACCCAAAATACCCCTCTTGACCTAAAAATCCAAAAATTCAGAAAATTCCCACAAAATCCCAGAAAATCCCAAATATTCCCAATTTCATTTTTTCTAACTACACCATGGGCCAATTTTGTCAATTTATCCCACTTTTACCAAAACCCCCAATTTGACCCATTTTAACCCAAAGTGAACTCAATGTCAAACCAAACCTACCCAGTTGACCCCAATTTTGGTCCAATTCAGTTCTAAACTTCAATTCAACATTCCCAATACCAATCTAGACCAAATCTAAATCCAATTTGATTGACATTTGGATCCAATTTCACTTTTGGCCTTAAAGCCCAATTTGGACCCATGACCCAAACTTAACCCAAACTCACCCAATTCAACTCCAATTAACCCCAAATCTTTTCTAAATCTTCCTTAACATTCCCACAAACAAAATACTAACATGATTTGCCCAAAATTTAGACCCAAACCCCACTCAAACTCAACCCAAAGTTAAAAGGCCCTATTTTGACCTAAACCCAAACCTAACCCAAATGAGCCCAAACCCCAAAATCAAAACCCAACCAAAGTCAAAACCTCTTTGAAACACTCCCATAAACATTTCTCAACATTAATTTTATATCAATTTCAACCCTAGCCCAACATTAGCCCAAGTTAGCCCAATTTGACCTACATAGGCCCACTTACCAAATAAATCCAAATTCAAACCAATTCAACTCCAAATCACACCAAATTGATTCCAAACCCTTCATAGAACATCCCTAAACCAATTATGACATTTATTTGACAAAGTTCTTCACAAAATCTTTACCCAAATGCCCATCCTAAAATCAAAAAGCCCACTTCCTTCAAATTCAAAAGCCCAAATTCATCCAAAGCCCACATGGCACTTCCCTTCATCATCCATTTAATCAAAATTGTCCCTAAGCTTCAAAGTCATCAATCAAATAATTCCAAATCAAGCCACATGCCAAATCACCCCTAATACCAAAATTTTTCTTAAACCCATTTCCATGAAATTGACCCAAGCTTTTCCCAAGCCAAATGGAGCCAAGGATGAGCCATTCACAAGCCATATGAAGCCATGAAAGTTTGGCATGTGACCATGACATTAATGGAAAAAGGAGGAGGTCCTTTAACCATCTCCTAAAAGTCATTAGCCTTAAGCATGTTTCCCTTAACCAAGATTTAATCCAAATATTCTTGGATAAGGACATCACCACCTCTCGACCGCCTAGCCTAACCGATCTTCTCGACCCAAGACCGACCATGGGGAGGTGAACCCAACCCAAACCAATGGGTTGACCAATTTCAAGCCAAAGTGGCCTCTCCCCCATTCCATTTTAATCCAAACACTTTACACATGTCCAAGCCCAATCGACTTCACCATTGCCAAGCCCCGACCTCCCCGGTCAAGATGGTGACCCATGCCTGCCGGCCACCGCCCTGGATCGCCGGAAAACACCACACCCGAGAGCTCACATGTGAGCCAACCTCGAAATTCCACCTCGCCGAGCCGCCCCATGCCCAATGGCCACCATGATCGTTCTTCCCATGACCAGAGCAGGCTGATCCCAACCCTCGTCATCCCCGGGAGGCTCTCCAACCACCTCTATTTAAACCTCGACCCCCTCACGGCCATGAGAGGAGAGTTGCACAAACCTTGCCGAAACTCGCCAAAATTGTTCCAAACCCTTCTCCACCCATGTAGCGCTTGATCCCCGGTGTCAATTTGCCCTAATCCCCACCGATAAAATCCAATTTCCCAACCGAAATTCCACCCAAAACCAGGACACTTCTCCACAGTGAGCCAATTCCCAAATCGATTGGTTCTACACCTTCACTCGTACCGAGGGAAGGTGTCCACCGACAAAAGCCCCATCTCCGTGCCACCCAGGTTGCTCCAGCCCTCCAAGCTTTGTGATCGGGCTTGGTCGAAATCACATCTGAGACAATTCACTGCACCGGAGACTTCATCTGGAGCTTGCTGGGATCCAATCGAAGGTGCAACAACAACTCTCAGATCGAAGCCACACTTCTCTGAGCAAAGGTATGAGCTAATTCTTCATCCCGAGCTTCTGGAGATTCTCCATTTCAAATTCCTTAGTTTCAATGCATGATAGTCGTATAGATGTGTTCGTCTCTTCAAGACGAATCCATAGAGCATAAGAACATGAAAATCCATCGAGTATCGAGCGAGATCTGTGGGATTTAGTGTGGACGGCTCTCGTGCGAGGACGCTCGGGGACGATGAACGGATGCCGTCCATTCAATACACGCGCGGACGAACGGCTTAGATGGTGTCGGACCGTGAGACGGTACGAGAACCGCGGGGCCCGGCCGCGCGACTCGGGTGGCGGCGTCGAACGGGAGCGCGACACGCGGCGTTTCGGAGATGCCGAGGATGAGTTGGCGCCGCGTGGATAAATAGAAAATTAGGGTATTTTTTTATTTATTTAATTCCCTAAACTTCAAAAATTCATAACTCGTGTAGAAAAATCGGAAAAATAAAATAAAAATACCCTCTTGCTCAGTGAACATAGGAGAATAATGTGGAAAAGAAATCATTTAATTTCATCAAGTATTTTATTTTTAATAATTTATTTACTCTCTGCATACTTTTAATTCTCCATGCATGTATACAATTCACCATGTCATGAGACCATAGGGCTTTTGAAGCCTCTGAATTTGGGAACATTCCCCGAATTTTCCAAAGTCGGAGGCCATCCCTATGAAAAGTTATTGATTTTTCAAATTCATGTTCGTTGTTTTGAGTATTTTAATTCCAATAAATAGCATGTTGTGAAATAAATTCTAGGAAAATTTGGTGATGTTCCTTATGACCAGAGAACCTTAGGAAAAATAGGTTTTGAGTTAGTTCATTTAAAACAACCCTAATCTGGCTTAAACACCCAAAATAGGTCTCTAATTAATTAGAGTTAACCATGCATCAAATTGACTTGAAATCAATTCTCCACTGATCTTTAGGATCAGAGGAACCCACCATAAAAGTTTGAGGTCAATTGGACTTGGTTAGCCCCACTAATTGGGTTGATTAAGCAACTTAGCCATTTTAAACTTTAAAAATTCATAACTTTTAAAATACCTTTCAAAAATTCACCAAATTGGTTTTGGAGCCTCTCTGATATCAGGGGAACCTAAGAAAATTAAAATTTTAATTTTCTAAAAAAGTTGATTTTTAATAATATTTTAATATTTTTAATAATTAAAAAATAATAAAAATCACAAAAATAATAAAATTCACCAAAATGTCACATTTTGAATTTTAATCACTTAGGAACAAATCACACATTTTTCTTAGGTCTATTTAGTGAGATATTAAATTTTAAATCTTTAAGGTAATTTTAAAATTAAAAAAAATGTATTTTCTAGCATTTTCACTAAAATAATTATAATAAATCATAGAAAAATCAGAAAATTACAAAATTTACTTCTTTGGTTTCCTTGATATCAGAGAGATTTTTGAAAAATATAAAATTCATTTTTCAACATTTATTTTATTTTTAAAATTAATTAACACTCCAAAACTTAAAATAATTATAATAAAAATACTATAATTCAAAAAATCACCAAAATTGGTCCAAGTCATCCTCTGGTCATTAGGAATGTCCCCTAATTTTCTTAAGGACAGAAACTTTCCCTTGGTCATGTTATTAAATTTTCCTTGAAAATCTCTATTTTCTACCAAAAATAATTATATAAATAAATTAAATACAGAAAAATCACATTTTCTCCTCTCATGTCTTTATTGACATATGAGTGAAGTCACATAAAAATTTTAAGTTCATTTGAGTTCAATTTAGTGAGTTATGAAATTATTAAGCTTAAAGGGTAAAGTGGTAATTAAATCTTTAATCCTTAATTAAAACTTTTAGGTTTAATAAAAAATTAACAAGTAAAATATTTGATCCTAATCTGATTTGGATGATTGAAATTTAAATAATTAAAGGGTAGAAACCCATTAAGCAATTTTAAAATGATTAAACTTTAATTAAATAATTGATTAAATTTGGAAGAATAATAAAATTGGAATTATTAAAATAGGGATATTATTAGGAAGAGATTTATTCTTTAATTTAAAAATCCCTAAATTAATTATCTCATTAATATTCAATCCTTAATTAAAATGATAACTCAAATTTAAAATATTAAAAGACTTAATCATTAAACTAAAATTAAATTATTAAACTCTTTTAAAATTTCAATTAAAATTAAAAATAAAATTAAACTAAAAATTAAATTAAATTAAATAAAACTAAATTAAAAATTAAATTAAATTAAATAAATTAAATTAAATTAAATTAAATCAAATTAAATTAAATTAAACAAATTAAATTAAATTAAATCAAATTAAATTAAATTAAATTAAATTAAATTAAATTAAATAATTAAATTAAATTTAAAAAATAAATTAAATTAAATAAATTAAATTAAATTAAATTAAATTAAATTAAATTAAATAATTAAATTAAATTAAATTAAATTAAATTAAATTAAATTAAATTAAATCAAATTAAATTAAAATTAAATCAAATCAAATTAATTAAACATCAAATCAAATTAAATTGAACTATATTGAATTAAATTAAATTAAAACTCAATTAAATTAAATTAAATTAAATTAAATTAAATAACAACACCTAAAAGAGAAAGAAATTAAATATAAAGCAACTTGAACACTATTCCAAATTTAAACCCTTTAACTTAAATCAAATCATTTGAACACCAATTTACCCTCGAAAGTTTTAGTTATCATAACTCCTAAAACGTAACATTAAATGAAATGTTACTTCACCTATAGGATATTCAAATGTCCTAGTTAATCGAGCAAGATAACAACAAAACTTGAATTCCTGGACGATTAATTCATTTATATAATTAAATTCATTTGGACTTAAAACAATCCTAGAAATATTGAAAAGATGTTTAAGATTCTTCTTAAGCACTTCCTCAATATGATAGGACATTTATAAGAACAATTGAATTTAATTATTCTTTGATGAAGAAAATCGTCTTCAATCCAAAACACAAAGAACCTAGACGTCATAGAAGATGACTAGCTATAGGATTAGGAACTTTGATAGAAAACCATAACCCTTACCTTAGCTTTACCTAGGAACTTGCTTAAATATTCTAATTGTGTTTTAAGTGCAGCTTGGGATGACGGGAAGACCCTCCAGGTACGCTTTTACTTTATTGCAATTTACTTTCTTGCAATTTATATTATTGCAATTTATTTAACTGCATTGCACTTACTTTTCTTGCATGATAAACAACTGTTGCATGAAAACCCACACCTTTAGGATAGACCTCTAAAACCGAAACCAAAACTAAGTTAAAAATCATTGCAAGATAAAATTCACCGCCACAACATTTCAAAATATAAAACAACTCAAAATTTAATCACAAACATAACACAAAACTACAATTACAACTAAATTAAAACGTCCTGTTGGATGATCGGGAATACCTCGGATGATGTAACCTACGTGTTGCTAACGGGATTTCCCACTGTCTAAATGAAAGTGTGGAACTCATTCAGTTGAGTTTAGCAAATTCATCTGGACTAAGTGAATCCGATAAAAATAATGATGCCGAAGGATGGAACCGTGGGATCTTAACCGATGTCGTTATAATCAACTTTAAGATTTGTTTTAATTAAAACATAAAAAACACACTGGAAATTAAGATTTTCTCTAAACCAAAACACTTTTCTCATCCCCCGATTTATGATTTCTAAAACTAAACCTCTGCAACAACAAGGAGCTCGGAGCATGGTGGGCAAGCACGGCCATCGTCGTCAAGCAAAACTCGAATCTACATCGCAAAACTTTCCTAGAACTAAACAACAAACCATAGGACTTCGAGGTAGTTTGCACTAGTGCGACATAAATCCTCAACCTTTTGTTAGGCATTCGCACCGCAAATTAAGCCCTAACCAGCTTTAGGATTCCGAGGTAGTCGTCCGATACGACATAAACCCTCACATCTTCGAGGCTATTTGTATGATTCTATCATATAAATATAAGTCCTAATTAATTAAAATTGGCAAGACCAAAACATTTGAATAAATATTAGGACTTTCTTAAATCCAAGCCAAACAATAGGATAGTCGGGAAATTACCGAAGTTCGCTTCGAATCTGTGATTTCTCCTACTTTTCTTCCTTTGGATTCACAAAACAAAATGTTCCAAATTTGATCCATTCCCTATCGAAATTCCAAATTTCAATCCCTCGAAAATCTTAAACTTTGATATTCTCGAGAGCGGAATTATCGATTATTATCGAGAGTTTTCTTAGGTGATTCCCATCACTTAAGATGTAATTAACTATAGGGGCTTGCCCTTATAGGGAATTTAAAGAACCTGAGTAATATAAACCCCGTTTAATGTTTTCATATTAAGCGGGGAAATTTTGTCGGCTTATAAAATTGGTTCGCGGACCAAATGGATGTCACAAATCTTCTAGTTTATTTAATCGAGCCCCACCGTCAAGCGGTGTGTCTATCCTTAGGGATAGATACACGGTTTGTGGTGCGGTGCTCGTTTATATAAACTATTTGGGATGTGAGATCGGTTTAATCTCATATCTTAAAACCTTCAAATTTAAAATTATTTTCAAAATCAAATACTACTTTTCAAATTATTTATTTAAACTAAATTAAAAATTCTCCGACAACTTCTGTTAGGCGACCCCTTTTCAAAATAAAACACATAACCTAAAAATAAGCCGTACATCTACCAGTTATTATTTCATCTGAATTAAATGAATTTCAAGAACAAAAACTTTTATATACTTTAAAAAAATATAAGAAAATTTTTGGTTGGACTTTAGCAGATATTAAAGGAATTAGTCCTTCAATCTGTGTGCACATAATTATTTTAGATAATGAACATAAGCCTAAAGCAGATCCTCAAAGGAGATTAAACCTGATAATGAAAGAAGTAGTCAAGAAAGAAATTTTAAAATGATTAGATAATGGTATTATAAATCCTATTTCTGACAGTCTTTGGGTAAGCCCAATTCACTGTGTACCTAAGAAAGGAGGAGTGACCGTAAAAGCTAATGAAAATAATGATCTTATCCCTATAAGATAAGTTACTGGATGGCGAATATGTATTGATTATAGAAAATTAAACACGACCACCGGGAAAGATCACTTCCCTTTACCATTTCTAGCACTCGGATGTTAGATAGATTAGTCGGACATAAATATTTTTGTTTCTTAGATGGATATACCGGTTATCATCAAATACAAATTGCTCCCGAGGATCAAGAAAAACTACATTTACTAGTCCCTATGGAACTTTCGCTTTTCGAAGGATGCCTTTTGGATTATGTAATGCACTTGCAACATTCCAGAGATGTATGATGTCTATATTTAGTAAATTAATTGATAATGGAATAGAAGTATTTATGGATGAGTTCTCTGTATTTGGAACAACATTTGACACGTGCTTAAATAATCTTGAAAAAGTATTTGAAGTATGTGAGAAAACTAATTTAGTTCTTAATTGGGAGAAATGTCAATTTATGGTTACAGGTGGCATTGTATTAGGGCATAAAATTTCAGAAAAAAGCATGGAAGTAGACCTTGCAAAAATTCAAGTTATAGCTAAATTACCACCTCCAACTACGGTGAAAGGGGTAAGAAGTTTTCTTGGACATGCTGGATGCTACAGACGTTATATAAAAGATTTTTCAAAAATTACTAAACCTCTATGCCAACTTCTTGAAAATGACAAGAAATTTGAATTTACAACTGAATGCCTGAATGCTTTCGAATTATTAAAAGATAAATTAATTACAAGCATCTATAATAGTTTCACCTAATCGGGAGAAACCATTCGAGCTTATGTGTGATGCTAGTGATTATGCTTATAGGAGCGATTCTTAGGCAAAGATATGATAAGATTTTCAAAGTTATATATTATGCTAGTAAAACTCTAAATGATGCTCGAAATAAATTATACGATTATCGAAAGAGAATTATTAGCGATTGTATATGCTTTTAATAAATTTCGGCATTATCTAATAGGAACTAAATGTATTGTACATACTGATCACTCTGCTATAAAGTATTTAATGCAAAAGAAAGATTCTAAACCAAGATTAATTAGATGGATATTATTAATGCAAGAATTTGATTTTGAGATCATTAACAAAAAGGGAACTAATAATCAAATTGCGGATCATTTATCAAGATTAGAAAATCATGAATTATCTGATACTGATAATGAAATTTTAGACGCTTTTCCGATGAACAACTTTATAATATAAATGAGTGGAAAATACCTGGTATGCTGATATAATAAATTATATTGTAAGTGATATTTTACCACCTATGTTAACTTTGCAACAACAGAAAAAATTCATTCATGATACTAAAACATACTTTGGGATGAACCATACTTATATAAGCAATTTAAGGATTTAATTATTAGAAGATGCGTGCCTTATGAAGAAACTGAACAAATCATTCAAAAATGTCATGACTCTGATTTTGGAGGACATTTTGGGACAGATAAAACTGCATATAAAATTCTACAATCTGGATTCTACTGGTCTACTCTATTTAGAGATGTATATAGATATATAAAAACCTGCGATAAATGCCAAAGAGTAGGAAACATATCAAGAAGAAATGAAATGCCTCTGAATTTTATATTAGAAGTTGAAATTTTTTATGTTTTGGGATTAGATTTTATGAGACCTTTTATTCCTTCATTTGGAAACTCATATATATTAGTAGCTGTTGATTATGTTTCCAAATGGATCTAAGCACAAGCTTTACCTAGGTGTGATGCTAAAAGTGTTTCAAAATTTTTAATGAAAAATATTTTTACTAGATTTGGAATGCCGAGAGTGATTATCACTGACGGAGGAACTCATTTTAGAAATAAATCTATTCACAAACTAGTAGAAAAATATAATATTATGCATAAGATATCAACTCGCTTATCATCCACAAACTAATGGATTAGTCGAAGTTTCTAATCGAGAGATTAAGCGTATATTAGAAAAGCCTGTAAATCCTAATAGATTGGATTGGTCTATAAGACTAGATACTGCATTATGGGCATACAGGACTGCTAATAAAACTCCGATTGGAATGACTCCTTATAGGCTTATATATGGAAAAACTTGTCACTTACCAGTTGAATTAGAACATAAGGCATATTGGGGCGATTAAAGAACTTAATTATAATATGAAAGAAGCTGGTGTGAAGAGATTGTTGCAATTAAATGAATTGGAAGAATTAAGGAATGAATCATATGATAATGATAGGATTTATAAAGAAAGGATGAAATTATGGCATGATCGGAAGATTAATCGGAGAAATTTTGAACCGGGACAAGAAGTTCTACTATATAATACTAGATTGAAATTATTTCTCGGAAATTGAAATCTCAATGGTTAGGACCTTTCACCATAACTCAAATATTTTCATATGGAACTATAGAAATTGAAGATCCAAAAACATGACATAGATTTCAAGTAAACGGACATAGATTAAAACCATATTTCGAGGGAAAAAGACCAAATTTTAAAGAGGTTTTAATGTTTAGTCAACCTGATTACTAACTGAAATTAAGTCGGGCTGATGACTTTAAACCAAGCGCTTTATGGGAGGCAACCCATAGTAGTCTTTTATTTTTAATTATCTACAAATTAGTAAGTCTATATTATTAAAACAAATCTTACTACTCAAATTTTTAATTAGAATCATCACAAATTTGAACCTATATGATGAGATCAGAAAATATTTGGACTAGAGCGAAAATGGGCGATTTTTAAGAATCTCGCCGACAACGAGCCCGAGCCTTCTGACAGCGAGATCGTGTGTCATAACTTAATTTAGTTTTATAACTAGCTCACAGACGGCGAGAAACTTCCTGCTGACGGCGAGACAGTTGAAATTTTGGTTTCTTAAGAATTTTCGTGCGGTTTTGGACAGTTCTAAGTCATTTCTTCGTAGGAAATTATCTCAATTCCAAATTTACACTGTTTTCTTCCTTAGAAATGACTAGAGACCAATCCTTTCAATCTGAAATGGCCACCAAACTCTTAGAAACCATAAAAACTGAAGTTTTTAACCGAAGAAAATTCGTCAGTTCGGAGGCGCAACGAATCTTCAATAAAGGCTTGATGAAGAAAAGACTTATTAAAGAAAGGATATTTGTCAACAGAGGAGTAGAGAATTCCACTACAAAAATCGAAGAAATGATCGCACAGCGGCATTGGGAGGTATTTTGTTATACGACATCCGCTGTAGTTATTCCAGTAGTTAAAGAGTTTTACTCTAATCTACATGCGATCAACAATGGAAATGTCTACGTCAGAGGAAGATGGGTAACATTTACTCCTTCAATGGTAAATGAATTATTTTCTATAGAAAATACCTCTGTCTGTCATTATTCCAATTTTGTGCCTTCAAAATACAATATGAACGAGATCTATAGATACCTGACCGACGAACCTGATGATTAGGAGTTACGCAAAGACAGGTATGTTAGTTTTTCTGCATCACTTCTTAACCCTGTCTCGAAGCATTGGCATTTCTTTATTTCATCAAAATTATTACATACTATGAGGGTCAATAAAGTTTCAAAGGAATGCGCTATATTAAACTACTGTATTCAAATTGGACTACCTATTGATGTTGGAACAATAATAGTAAAGTCTACATTGGGATTGATTGTGCATGGGTCAGTGCATATGGGTCAGTGCATGGACTTGGACACCCATCGACTATATTTGCTTTATGCAGTCAGTACCAAGTTTCTTATGAGGCTTGGGAAAAAGTACTTTTATCATGGAAACCACTTGATCCTACAGATATGTTTCATTCTGAAGAAGATTAAAGGATTGGAGAAAGAACTGCAAAATGTGATGAATTTCATCGACAATATCTCTGATATGTTTGATCACATTGACTGGAGGATGAAGGAGCACTTTGATCATACTGGACATATGGAGGCTAGTTTTATTCATTTACTGAGAAAGAAAGGATGGATTGATGAAGAATCTACTACAGAATTCCCTTTCAGGCCATTCTACAATTTATTTGTGCACCTACGTCGCATCGGGAATATCAGAGAAGATGATAGTTCAGACACTGAGGAGTAGGAAAGATTTCTATCTTATGTCATATATTTGTTTATATATGTGTTGATTTGGATTTAGGTTTTATTATGAGTCGAACTTTAATTTGATCATCTCAGATTTGATGAGATTAGTTGTAATTGTTATGTCTCAGCATTTAGAGTGTTGTGGTGTGGATTGTGTGATGAGTATTATGGATTTGAATATTTAAGTTAAGTATGTTGTTAAGTTGTTAGTGTGAAGTTTGTAAGTCTCATGGATTTCATATATAAAGTTATATTGTTTGTGTTGTGTGAAATTTTTGTGAGTAGAAGTATCTAATTTTCATACTATTATTAAATTAAGTGATTGGAAGATTGATTAAGGGCAAATCGAGGTTGAAAATGATTGACGAATTTCAAAAATTTAAAAATTTTGGGATCTCGCCGACTGCGAGAAAACCCACTGACAGCGAGAACGAGCTCGCCGACGGTGGATTTTTCCCGAAACTTTTGCCTTATCAAATTAATTAGCTCGCTGAAGGCGAGAAAAATCTCGTCGACAACGAGATCGCTAAAAGACCTATATTTGACCAATCAACCGACACTATTCATCATCCCCTTCCTCAAAACTTCAAAAAAACCGACCTAGGGCTTGAGAGATCTCGGATTTGAGGCGATTTCAACACTTTTTGACACCGGATTTCATCTTCCCTTGGTAAGAGCTTCACTCCTATGCAAAAATTTTTTATTTTCACCATGGATTTCTTCTACATTGGGGAATTTTAAAAAAATCTGAAATGTGGAGAAAATACTTGGAAGAATTTCATGGAAATTGATTTAAATGGATTTTAGATGTTGTAGGAAGCCTTCTTAGTAATATTTTGGAGTTTAGTTAAATTTTTTGAAAATTTCACAGATCGAGAAATGGCTCCACGACAAAAGCGACGATTGGATTACGATGAAACTAGTTTTGTGAATGCAAGGGAATAATCCAGATATTTCCACAATATCCAATCAAGAAAATGCATTCAAGATCGAGTTTTCAAGAATCTAGGAGGAGAAGTTTAGCGAATCATTAGGGAGCGAGGATGGGAAAATTTTTGTTTCGTGACCAACAGAGCAGCTGTAGAAGTAGTAAAGGAATTTTATGCAAATTTAACACAGGCTGAAGATGCACCGGTTAAGGTTAGAGGATTTTTTTGTAGAATTCAATGCTGCTTGAATAAACGCTTATTATGAAGTACGAGACACCTACACCAGCGAGTATGAAACTTTTGGAACTATGGAAGGACCACTGGAAGAGGTGATCGACTTTCTCACTGATGGGAAAGGAGTCTAGAAGATAAAGCAACGGGAACGGGTAAACTTCCCTCTTTCTATGTTAAATGCAACATCTAAAGCCTGGCATTATTTCATTTGTTCTACTTTGTTACCTACCTACCACCATAGTGAGATAACAAGAGATAGAGCAGTTCTGAATTTTTGTATTCAGAACCAAAAGAGTATTAATGTGGGAAATGTCATTTATAAGAATATATTAGCCACTGCTAGAAATGAAAGTGGAGGAGGACTAGGACATCCTGATCTTATCTATGCACTCTGCCAATTATCTAGGTTAGAGATAAGAGATAATGAGGAATGGGTTGAACCTATGAAACCTCTTACTCAGGCTAATATAAAGAAATATGAATCCCATGAAGGATGGAGATCTGGGACAAGGGATTATGTACCTTCTTCAAGTAGAGATATACCCTCTACTAGTTATGATCCACCTCAGTACACCACTCCTACCGTTCAAGATCTGATGAATGAGCTGACTCTGAGTAGAAAAAGTTTTGAACAATTTGGAGAAAATATGGAAAGAAGATTTGAGCATATAGACTAAAGGATTGGAGGCTTAGAAAGAATACACGATTATGATAGCGAATATCTCCAGCGACATTCAGAGTACGAAATTGCATACTATGAGGCTGAATGTCGATACAGGAGTGGTGATTTAGATGTTGTCTTTCCTGAGTGCCCCCGCTATACACAGTACCAGCCTGCTCAGTCTTCTCAGCCTGGAGATTAGGGAGATGATATAGTTTGGGATTTTGATGCAGAAAATTAGAGTCTTTGTTTAGTTGTTTAGATTTGTTATTATTTTGGAAACTTTATTATTCTATGTTTAATTATTCTGTACTTTCTGTGGACTATGGATGTTGGTATGTTTGCTTATGCTGTGATATTAGACTTCTTATGTGTGTTAAATTAGTTTGTAATTTTCTTTAAAATAGGATGTTAGTCTTTATTTAATGTTTTATTTAAGTTATAAATTTTTAATATTGTTTAGATTGTTTTAATATGTTTTAAAGTAGGTTAATTGATTGTATGTGTAGTAATAGATTAAGTTTTCATTTGTTATGTTTTATACTTATTTCAAAATTTCATTCCCGCGCTTTCTTTTAAATACTATATGTGGAAGAATACTAACAAGTACGAGTTCGTAAGTAATGAAAAATTCCTGCAAAAATTTCAAAAAAAAAAAATACCTAAAGCTCAAAAGGTATGATGAACTTTACTATATACTTTCCCTTTTCACTATTTAGTATAGATAGAAAATTTTAAGTTTGGGGGAAGATAAAAATATGAATTTAATAATTAAATTGTTCTCAATTTCTATTTTCAAAAATTATTATCAAATAATTTTCTATAGTAGTTTTTCAATTCAATAAACATGAATTACTTTATTTGATTATTATAGAAAGTTAAATAAAATGTTTTTAGTAATTCAATTAATTAATAGAATAAGATACTTGGTTAAAAGGAATAAGAATATAGTAAACTTTTTAAAGTAAGGGAAAACTATATTCTAAAATTGAAATTCTTGAGTATTTAGATGAAAAAGAAGAGATTGAAACTTAATAAAGTAAAGGCTATGAAATACATATAAACAAATAAATATTTTAAGTTTCAAATTTAGGAAGAAAAAAATTGAAGTTCAAAATTATTAACAGAGCTATCCAGGATATAAGTAATCCTCATTCGAAAAGAAAAAGAAAGAAGAAAAGAAAGAATATATATATATATATATATATATATATATATATATATATATATATATATATATATATATATATATATATATATATATAAGTGAGGAGAAGCTTGAAGCGATGCCTTATCAAGAATCGGCTTCAATGGATTCAACCTAAAAGATAGAACTTAATTATATTTCTAAACTTATATATATATATATATATATATATATATATATATATAGAATTTTACTAAATAAGTGTTTTCTTGAACTTTCTATAATCTAAATATCTTAAGTAATTTACTCTTTGAAATATAGTCATTCCTGAAATAAATTGAAAATTAGAAATCTTAGACCTGATAACTAGATAATCTTATATCTATAAAGTTAATTTAATTACTTAGAAATATTTCTATTCAACTTTACTATAATATTATTTAAATTTAGTTCATAAGTATATCCGAATCGAAAAATTCTATTACGTAAATCATTATTTTTATTTAGTATTAAAATTACTTGAAGACAAGTAATAATTAAGTTTGGGGGATTTTGATCACGTAAAAATATATTAAGAAATTCATATCTATTTTTAATGAAATTCGCACTTTAAAGAAAGGTATTTTCTTTATTTTATCACGAGAACGAAAATTATAAGTGATGGAAGCAAAAAGCATGAAATGGAGCGAATTTGGATCAAAAAGGAAGAAATTCATGCAAAATGAATTAAGTCGCCGATGGCGAGATCGAGGCCGCCGGCAGCGAGATCATGAGGAGAACTTCTGAAGGAATTACAACTACCTCTTTAACAGCGAGCCCGAGCCCGCCGAAGGCGAGATCACGCGGTTTGAATACCTTCTAGAAGCCCGCCGACGGCGAGGTCGTTTCCCGCCGACTGCGAGACAGTTCAAAATGCAAAAATACATTGAACCTGGACGTTTTTTGAAGAGGTTCTTAAGTACCCCTTGAACCTTTGCCTACCTCTATAAATAGAGGCTGAATTCTTGAGTCTTAAGTGTGTATGTTGTTTGTCATTAGTGAGTTTCTTGAGTCTATTTGTTTTTGAGTGCTATTTAGTGAGTTAGAAGTTTGTTGTACTAGAAGGAAAAGTCAAAGGAATTTCAAGGAGTCTGCTTGGGAAGGAAATTAAGATAATTACTTTTGTTTATTGTTCTTAACTTTAAATGAAATCCATGCTTTGTTTTATTCCCATGCATTCTGAGTAGTTTTCTTAGTCTTTCTCCTTGTTTATGAAAATTATGCGAAATGATGAAATTAAATAGAAGTACCTAATATATTAAAATAAATTGTGATAATTTTTTACTTAAAACTCAATTTACTTTCAATCCGGCCAATCGATTTGTTAAAATATGTTGAATTATCAACTACGAGTAAAAATTACATCCAATATTCGAGGAAGTCAAAAGCCTTGGAAGGAGGGTGCAAATAAATAGGAAATATTATATATCGGACGTAGAATCGGACATTTTAGTGTGACGGACTAAAATATTCAATTTGGTCCTATTGTTTGAGAGTCGAAGTGTAGATGTTAGCCCTCGAGTGAGGGGAACGTGGGAGCTCGAGTGGCGACAAGTATCCTCCCACCACAGTCGCGATTCGCAATCAAACATAGGATTAGTCAATGTTCTTTGCACTCTGACCAAAGGGTAAAGAATAGGAATGCTCCTATTTGTCACAATACAATTCAAAAATTCTAATTAGATTCATCATTCACTTAATTTTCTAAAAACAAGGAGAATGATACTTTTTCTGAATTATTTAAATCAACTTTATTTCAAGCATTAGTTTACTTTAGTTGATTTAGTTACTTTAAATTTCCAATTACTATATTAGTAAGTAATTCCTTTAAGTTTTAGCTGATACAAATCTGTTAAAAACTTCCCTGTGGGATTGATAACCAGGACTCCACTAGAGCCCTGTATTACTTGATACGATATGTATACTTGCGTAGAATCCACATTAAAACATTCCATCATAAAATCAAAAAATATATATTAAAGCGGGATCAAGTTTTTGGTGTCGTTGCTATTAACATAATTTACAAACATATAAAAAGTGGGTCACCTTTCCTCCTCATCTTCTCTAGATTCGGGTGAAATCTTCTAGAATCCCTACATTCTGGTCTTCTTTAGAATCTTCCGCCCCATGCTTGCCTTACCAATTTCTTAGATATGGCGGAGCGTGACAATGTGCTGCCTTGTAATGTCTTGGTTGGAGGAGGAGAGAGTTGGCAACAAATAGATGAGAATAGGAAGTATGGAGCTTGGTTATGAGGGTTAGTGCCCACAATTTTGGATGGGAGTATGGGCAAGAGTGTTTGTAAGAGGCTAATGATAAGAAAATTATAGAGAGAGTGAGTGTGTTGGCTGCTATGTATTGGTTAAAGAGGAAGGCTCACGAGGTAGGGCAGAATAGAAGAGGTGTGTTATCTTGAGAGAGTTTGTGAGAGGGAGGGTGGGAGGATTAAAAAAGAATGAACAAGCTTTTCTCCTCCCAAAACTGTCAGATATAAAAGGTATTATTTTATTATTATTATTTTCAAACAAACCAATTTTTTTCACTTTTCTTTTTTTCTTTTCGTTGGTTTCATTATATATTGAAGTTATGTATCATGAGAAGAGATCTTGATATTTTTATTATATATTTTATTGGGCATTTAGTGGTCATGTGAGTGAGCTCTAACTTAGTTTAATGGGAAGTGGACTTGTATTACTCTTAGTTTAAAGGGAAGTGAACTTGTATTAATTTTTGGGTTGCTTCGTTATTTGCTTGGAAATGGATTGTCCTCGCTGTCATGAGGATTTGGTTGATATGGATTGTGTTTTGGATTTAGTGAGCATGTATTTAAGTTGTTTCCTTTCCTTTTGGAACTTCAAAAGGTCTTGTAGATGGTGGCTTATATTTGGATAGAAGTTGGCTTTGGATGGCTTGCACGAAGTTTTGGATGGCTTGACATTTAGCTTTGGCCGGTTACCCTGATGGCTTTCATGAGGCAAATTCTTTGTTGGTTATGGTATTTGGGTCTTGGATTTAATTTTTGGCATGTAGCACAAGTTTTCGATTGATTTTGTGTTATGAAGAGGTTGATTTTAATTAAATTGAATTTGGGTTTGATTTGATTTCTTAATTTAATTTTAGTTTAGTTGGCGGACTTCAGTTTTGGGCTTTGGACTTATCACAAAAAATTTGGTGGGCTAACATTGGGTTTTAGTTTGGGCTTCAAGGTAAATGGATTTTAATTTTAAATTTATCATGACATAAGTTTGGTTTCATTAGGTAATCCTTAAAAGTTGACTTTCATGTTGAGTATTGAATTTAAGAGCTGGTGATTTTGATTTTAATTTTTCTTATTTGGTTTAAGTTAGTGTTTTTATTAATTTAATTATCATAATTTGATAAAATTTTGGTGAATTCATTTATGTTTGACTTTAATTTAATTTGATATTTGAATTTGTTGATAGATAGTTTTAGTGAATTTAGCTTTAATATTAGATTTAGTTATATTGAATTTTGTTGAATTTGATTCTAAAAGGATTTAATTATATTATTATTGTTAGATTTGATTTTAATGACTTCAATTATGTTGGATTTTTTTAAATTTGATTTTAAGAGGATTTAATTATATTAATTTTGTTAAGTTTGATATTAATGGGTTCAATTATATTGATTTTTTTAAATTTTATTTTAAAAGGTCTAATTATGTTTTTTTTGTTAAATTTAATGGTAATAAATTCAATTATACTTATTTTTCTTGTTGAATTGAATTTTAAGGGTTTAATTATGTTATTTTTTAATAGGTTTGATTTTAATAAGTTAAGTTATATTGATTTTTGTTTAATTAATTCAAATGATATTAATTAATTTTCTCTTTTATTGGGAGATAAACTCTATATTGGCCTAAAATAAGCCTTTGGTTGCTCCTCGAACCGCCGCGACCACTGCAACCGCCGCGTTCCTGGTCTTCGTCGGGCACGTGTTATTGTCGTGTTGTTGTTGTCTGGAGTCGTCGGTTTGTTTATCGTCGTAGAGCCTCTCTCTCTGAATAACTCTCTCCGATCGTGTGGATGATCTAAAGACATAAGAGATTGGAGGGCTAAGACAACAAACAGAAGAAACACGTTGGGAAGTTTTCTTTAGGTGGACTTCGCGTAGATAGCTCTGAAGCGTGTGTCTGAGGGACAATCAACTTAAAACACTTTGGAGGCATACTCGCAATGAAAACCTGACAAAAGCAAACTCATGACCAGAGATTCAGTTTATTGTACCTATTTTGGGGTTTGCTTCTTCCTATAAAGATATGCCCCAATAGTTAATTACATCTTAAGCAATCGAGAGTGCGTAAGAAAACCCCCGATTAAGGTTGTGACTCATCACCAGAAAGTTTGAATTTTTTTGTTTTCAAGGAAGGTATTTTAATGTCTTGTCCTAAAGGAAAAAAGTATCAGATACTTAAGGGTTCGGAGGTTAAAGTTCAAGTTTCGTTCAAAAAATCTTTGTAGACCCGAGTAGCGGGGTTAAAAGTTGCGTTCGGTGATCTTTGTTCATTAGGGTTTCATTTAAGTTTTAATATCTTTTTCAAATTTTAAGGGTTAAAAATTTTAGGTTGCTTAAAGCTTATTAGCGATTAGATTTTGTGATTTTTGTATTTTTTTTTGAATGTTTGGGATGACCCGATCAATATCCCATGGTTCTGTCCTCCCAGGGTCAGTGAAGTTTACGATTTGATTAGTCATAAGTAATTAGAATATACTTTATTAGCAATCTTGAGTTGTCTCTTCCAAAGTGCATTCTCGAACTAAATTGCATTTTTATGGTGGAAGTTCAAGTTTTAGTGATTTTTAAAGTGCATTTTATGTTGTCTTTTATGTTCATTTGACACTCAACCTAAATTTTTCCCGAGAGACGTTAAGTGTGTTTTTATTTTCTTATTTTAAAATTTCAATTTCTTACATATCATATAAATTCATAACAAAATTGCATCCTATAATCTTTGAAATGATGGAAATTTTTAGATTTCAAAGTAGCAAATATTAATACAAAATTTAATAGTTAAAAAAAGGGTAATGAATATTTTTCACTGATCCGTTTCCATAAACCCCCCAACCCCCGAATCCCAAATCGAAAGGTTCCAAAGCCCTCTACCTACAATCCATAGTTCTATTCCCGGTCGATCGACAAACTCAATCCTCTTTCCTTCGACCCTTCTTCCATGCGCCGCCTCAAGGTCAAGAAATCGCGCAAGCAGCAGCGCCTCTCAGAGTCGCAGGAGATCAAACTCCTCGAACAATGGATCGAAGCACGGAAGCCCGACCCCGGGACCAATCCCCTTGCAATCCCGCCGCCTCTACCGACGGCACCTGTTGGCAGGATGGCGGACGGTGTTTTCACCCCATACGCAGGGTGCAAGCTCTTTCGGCAACTCCCCATCTCTCGGAAGACGAAGGAAGGACTTGCGCCGAAGTACATGGAGATGAGTGAGATCCAACGGGCCTCACTGCCTCATTCACTTTGTGGACGGGATATCCTCGGCGCTGCTAAGACCGGGTCTGGAAAAACCCTAGCTTTCATTATTCCGGTAATTCCTGTTGTTATTTAGTAGAATAAATTAAAACAATCTCTTTTTTCAGCTTTAAATACATGATTAATATTATTGATGTTGTGCTGCCATCTAGGAATAATTTGGTGTTATAATTCATTAATTTTTATGTATCTCTAAAAGTTGCTCAAACTTTTGTTAAAAATGACGGGGTTGGCCCTCACTAAAAATACTAATTTGATTTGTATTTTTTGAAATTGTATTAAAAAAAATTGTTGTAACCTTTAAATGTTATATTATTCATGATGAATATATCATTTGATTTGAGATTCATATGTTGCAAAAAATTGGATTATATATTTCATTATATTGATCATCCATTAGGATGTTATATTCACATGCTTGATGGATGACTTAAGCATATTCAAATTTCATGAAAATTTGTGGTTTTACCTTCTAATGTTTTTCATGTTGACGATTTAAATGAACAAGAGTGATTTTTCAATTACACGCCACATGCATGGTTAAAGGTGCATGCCGCATTGCTCCCTTGGCGCACACTAAGTTGATTTTCAAGATTTATTATTGAAAAAAAAAAGAAATTTATGTTCATACAACTCAATTCTTTCATATTTGCATGTTGATCAACTAAACTTAAATATTATTTAGATTGAAATATTTAACATCAAACAAAAAATGCTATTAATATAATTTTCATATTGTGAAAACACATATTTTCATGAATATATTTTACTGTGATTATGCTACAATGTCATGAATATATTTTACTGTGATTATGCTACAATGTTATGAATGTAAATATTAAATTTTAGGTGTTGAATATGTAAATATATAAGTATTTATATTTATACACTCGCTCACGCACACACTCACACACTCGCTCACGCACACACACACACACACATATGGAGCCCACAATAGTGTCTCCCTCTTTTGTTGAGAATGATAATAAATATAATGTTTTAGATGTTATAATGATGTTGATGAAGGAAATATGTTTTTTTTTGACTTGTCATGATGATAAATTCTCTTGATAACTAATTTAATCACATATGAAACTATTGAATTTGTGAAAAAAAAAAGTAATATTTTGAATTTTAAGCAATAGAGATATTAAGTATTTGAATTTAAGTACTATTTTTATTATTTTTATTATCATGTTATTTTATTTTTATCTAATATGATTTCATATTTATCTGTATTTCAAAATATTTTTTTAACATTTTATGCCATATTTAAAATGGTGCATGCCATGTCATGCTCTATGGCTCCCCGGAGACATTCATATTATGGTGCGCCAGTCGCCATTGACAATTATGCATATGATTAAAAAATAATTAAAAATAAAATTATATGGTAATATCTTATTTGAAGTAACCTTTTTTTGGGGGTTCATTACAAGAATTGTTGTGTTTTAAAGAAAGGAAACCATGCCTCATGATAATTTAGGATTAAACTACCCCAAAACTTTTGGTTTCAATTTAGGATTGTATTGCCCAAAACCTTTCATTATTGTTGGAAATCTATCACACATGGACTTGTTAAATTGGATATCAGCATCATACTTCGACAACCAAAACATTTCACTTGCTCTTTTTGTCATTTTCTTCTTACTGCATCCATTTTTTTATCTTACCTTTAAGTTCAGCTCACCACTTTCTAGGATTTGGAGCAAAGAATATGCCCAAAGCATAAAGGTCTTTTTAGCTTTGAAACTTCAGTATTGGAAGCATTTTTGAAGTTGACGAAGTGTTTGATCTATATCTATAGCAATTTTTTGGTTAGCCTTGAATTAAAATGTCACCATTCACATCCATCAAAATCATCTCCATTGTGTGGTATTTATTTAATTTGCTTTTAGTTCTTTCTGAATTTGGGATCAAAGTTACAACCTTTTAGTGAGAGCTGGATGCTCTATCAATCACATTACTCGTGCATCTTTCAATCTTTATTATATTTATGACAAAGACAATGGAAACACTTTTAAATTTTATTAGAAGTATGGAGGGCTTTTGTTATGATCCAACATTAAAATCGGCACGTTTTTCCACATAGAGTAGGACAAAACTAATTTTATTTCCTGAACACCAAATCAAAGCAACACAAAACTAATAACTCACCTGAATCCAAAAGATAAGCGCCTGCAATTCGAGAGATAGGCAATCTCCCAATTCCTGCAATTCGAGAGGTAGGAAATCTTGCCCCAACCCTAAATCTAATACTCACAACAAATATCTCATGCCTAAACCTAATCCTAACAAAATAAACCTATTTATACCCCACAATAATAATAATAATAATAGATTAAATTGCTCTTAGACATACAAAAGAAAAAAATGACCTTAGAGTAGGCACCGGTGTAACACCTTTGTTGAACTATAAATATTATTAACAAGCTCCATGGGCATTATTCATGAAGCATGAGCATTGATGTGCTTAAGTGATGGCATTCGATTATTAAAAAAAAGGATGAAAAACCTTTTGCGGGAGCTATGGGTTTGGAACTTATTACGAAGGATGTGGTTGAAATTTCATTGAAATTAGAGGGTCTTCTATTTTGAAGGAAGCAATAATCTTATTATAGGAGGTTTATAAGGGAGTTAATTTGACTGTTTAAAGAGTGGGTAATATTTGGTAATAATTTATAGTGGAATACTTTTTGAGCAATGAGTGATGATGAATGCTGGGTTAAATTGCCTCAAAATAAATGGATAAAATCTTTAAGTCTTTTATTCACTTGAATAAATTACAAAGATGAATAAGATTTGGTACATTATACTTTTTTGTTGAGGCTTGAGACTGATGCTATTAATAATGTTTTGACCTTTTTTTTTAAAAGAAAGAGAAATACTTAGACTTATGGCTAAACAAATTAAGCTTATCAGGGTTAAGATCAAAAAAATAAACCCGAAGTTCATTACAAGTTTTCCTAGCTATTTGGTTGAATACACTTCCTTTCCTAGCTATGCTGGAAGGATCTGCAATTCATATTGATAACTAGATATGTTATCATTATTCTTGATTTATGTATTGAATCTCAAAAAAAGTAGTCAAAATCTTTATCTAAGCCACCAAGAACTCTTCTTTTAATACAAAACACTTCTTTTCTTGGAGTCGAATACTTCGCTAAACTTAAAATCATTCTCAGTTGTTTAACGTAGGTCCTCTTTGATGATTCTTAAGTTTTGAGGAGGACTCTTTTTGGATTCAATCATTTAAAGTACAATTACTACGTCAGTGACAATTCAACATGACAATATCCACCCTTTGGAGTCATCGCCATCGCTGCACACAACCTCTAACCTACTCCATGTCTGCCTCATGGACTTCTGCTTTCAACGGCTAAGATTTGTTCTATCCTTGTCACGAGTAGCAAACATGGCTCCTCTAGCCTTATAAAACCACTATGGGAGTAAAAAAGATGGAATAAGATAAAGTGAACTTTAGAGAGAAAGGAGAATAAATTAAAAGGTCTATAAAAACTAAAGGGATAGAGAGCTTGAAGAGTCAAATTAGAGGAATAATATTTTCAACTAGGAAGGACATCCACCGGTAAGTTAGAAAGGTCCCCACGGGAACTATCCTGAAAGGCTCCCAAGTGGATCTCCCTTGTAAACCTACCTAGTCTAGAGGATTCTTTCTTTTCCTTCTATTCTCCAGACATCTTGTACTATATATCTAAATGTCTGATGAATAGTGAAAAATCTTATCTTGTAGTAGGCTGAGCCTTTCTTGAACCCAAATGACAACCTTTCTTCTCCACTTGCTATCTGCTAGTCGGATAGGGGGGACAAACTTTTTTTCACATCCATGATACTTTCTATGGAAAGCTAAACGCTAATTTGTTCAAAACATGCATGCATTCGACGATCTACATTTATGTGGTTTTATGAGGATTACCTTCTTGGATAACTTGGCTTGCGAAGTTAAAGATGAGTTATCGCCAATGCTTGAGCAGCCATTTTTGACCTTCATTAACTTCGTTTATTGATTTCCACTGAAGCACCACTCGCATCATAATAAGCGTTTGCTTGCCATAAAATCATTTTCTAGACCATGGAGGGTATTTGCTTTTGGGATCATCTTGATCTTTGTAAAGCCTAGAGATATACGTAGAGCCAACTCTGGGGAATGGACCAACTGGCCTACACTTTACCTGTGCATGGCTTACTTATAACTGCTGGGAACAAACCCCTCATCATTGTCACTATCCTTGCACACAACCTTCAGAAGACCCATCCTTTGAATTGCCCCAGGGCTACAACTTCAAGTACCTTGTGGTCCTTTTCACCAGTGTTAATTTGCCTTTTGGAGCTGAGTTAAGATTATGCTTCTTTTAAAATTGTAAGAAATTGTTATGAGATGCATATTTTAGAGGAAAGATTGGATTTTTTGTTAACACGTCTCCATTTGTACCAATTCAGAAGCATTTAACTTCAAGCAGTTTTGTTATGCTACAATTCAGTCTGACTTGATAGCTTTCAGCTCAGG
Source organism: Papilionanthe hookeriana x Papilionanthe teres (assembly GCA_022702705.1). Lineage (NCBI taxonomy): Eukaryota > Viridiplantae > Streptophyta > Magnoliopsida > Asparagales > Orchidaceae > Papilionanthe > Papilionanthe hookeriana x Papilionanthe teres. The sequence continues at coordinate 41,021,798 of CM040439.1, forward strand.
GATCGGAGGAAAATTTTGATCTTTTTAAAATTTATTCTTGTGTTTGTAATGTTTATGATCAGTTTGGCGACATGGCAATAAATTTTGAGGTTATAAATATTCTCTCTACATATGATGTTACCTACTCGTGGCAATAAAAAAGATGCAAAATCTGATATCGCCTGGATTTTGAACTATCCTGTTGGGAAAGTTGTTATTTTGAAGGTTGGAGTTGCTACAAAGCAGTGAAATTTTAAAACATTGCAAGAATTTAATCTTGTTATTCCTTCACAATTTGTGCACCTCTTCCCAAGCTCAAATGCTATGGAACTTATAGAAGTGGATTGTTACGTGAGCTTTTGATCATGTTGGATGGGACCTAAGCCAAGTGAGGTGCATGCAGTATGGTAATTGATGGAATTTGGATTAGGAAAAGGAGAGCTTTTACAGTGAAGCAAGACATTAGCCAATGCGTGGGTATTTGTCTACATCAGAGAACATTGTTTGTGTTTTGAAGGGGTTACAAGTGTTTGAAACTATGACGAGGGATCAGAGGTGTTGCAAAGATGAAAAAGTTCAAAGCAATGTCAGTCATGATTTTAATGTTTGAGGCGATTGCAAATAAAGCTGCAACAGCTTTGCCAGGAAGAGATGTAGTGTATATTTGTTTTGTACAGTTGTGCAACAGCTGTGCTGTAGCTGATTATGATAAAAAGACCATTTCGTCCAATGCTAATGTGTCGATTATAACGAGAATCGATCATGATTAAACATTTCATACATGAAAATAGATATCCAGTTCGAATATTATATAATAAAAACTAACACCTCATTAAACAGTGAGTAATGCAACAATCAAAATTAAAAATAAATTTATTAAAATAACAATTAATATTATCATAATGTTGAATTTAAAATGCGGACGATTAATTTCACGAGATAATCTCCGCTCCAACGAAACTTTCCACGCATGATCACTATTGGAGGTAGAATCATCAAAATTCATCTGCCCACTTGAAGAAGTCACGGTTCTCTGATTTATTTCTTGGACACTTGTAAAATTGCCTCCCATAGCTATGCTTCTTTCGTGAAGAACACTACAGTCCACAGTAGCAGTACATGTCCGTCACCCATTAATTATTAACATGATGTAATTGAAATTGACAGAAAAAAGGTGAATGACTAGATGTTTCTTTAATTCTCACCTTCAATCGCTCGATCCACCATTCTTTCGAAGCATCGATAGTTCATTTTATCAGATACTTGACAAATTGGAAATAAAATGTCGTATATACGCTAATTTTCCTTGAAATGATCTCAATTGAGTTAGATTTTTAGGAGGAGACATATTTAGGATAACCTCAATTTTGAGGGGATCAATATCAATCCCACGATGTCGAACAACAAATCTTAAAAATTTCTCCGAAGTAACACCGAAAGTGCATTTTAAGGGATTCATTTTAAGATTATAATGTCGTAATCTTTCGAAGACAGTTCTCAAATCGTACATATGATCATCTTTTTGTTTACTATTGACAACTAAATCGTCCACATAACATTCGACTTGATTGTGTATTAGTTCGTCAAAAATTTGTGTCATGACTCTTTGATAGGTTGCACCAACATTTTTCAATCCAAATGACATAACTTTGTAACTACCTACCCAACTCCGTGGATCCTCGATTTAACTCTTTTCATATTTTCCATTTTTTTTTCAATTGATGCAATTTGTTTTTCTATTGCATTATATCACAAGCTCTTCATGTGCTTTCTTTGAATTTTTTTTTATAGTCTTCTCCCATCATTCTTTGTTAAAATAAGTGGTTGGATTATTTTCCAATTTCACCTCCTTAAGATAGATCATAAAATATTAGTTTAATCTCTTTATCCAACATAATAGACGAATCGATTTCTTTTGTCTTACCCATCTCTACTAGAGTGAAAAGAATTAAACAATATAAACTTGTGGCAGACAATAAAAGCTTATCTCATAAAAATAAAAAGTACTATTTAAATACCCACAGTTGGAAAGATAACAGAAAAAGAACCTTTGAAATCCATTAAAAGACCACCACATTATAACAACCAATACACTAACACAAACATCATCAACCCCCCCCCCAACCCCAACACACACCCACCCACCAACAAAACCACCACCACCACCACACAATTCTCATTAAAATACAACCGCATCATCACAACCAACACACCACCACCACACAATTATCATCAAAACACAACCACATCATCGCAACCAACACAACACCCCACATATGACTACCACCGTCATCACCACTACCCCCACACTACCACCACTACCCCCACACATACCACCAATACACCACCACTACCACTATCACCAACTCACTAACACCACACCATCACAACCACCACTATCACAACTAAAACACTACCCAATCGAAAAATCGAGCAACAAGCAACAATAGTATCCAAACATACGCAGTGGCCACAAATTATGAATTTCAAAAATCCTTGCTTGCCACCATCCCTCATCTAACCCTGTGGTCACTATTTCATCCCCTTCCCACTAACCACCCACCCGCCCTTTTAAAAAAAAAATCATGTCTACTAGCATGAAAAGAATTAAACAACATAAATTTATGGCAAAAAATAAAAAATTATCTCATGAAAATAAAAAAAATAAACACCTTTTAAAAACCCATTGTTGGAAAAGTAACAGAAAAGAACCTCTGAATCCATCAAAACACCACCACATCATCACAAACAGACCACCACCACCACTCCACCATCAACAACACTACCACCAACAACCCCACACCCCCCTCCACCATCAACAACACTACCACCACCAACCCCCCCCCCCCCCCCCCACACCAACAAAACCACCACCACCACACAACTATCATTAAAACAAAACTACATCATCAAAACCAATACACCACCCCCACACATATCACCACTATTACAACCACACCACCACCGCTACCCCCGTACATACACCCAACACACCACCACCGCCACCCCAACACATACCCCCAACACACCACCACCACCACCAACACACCACTGCTATCACCAACACACCATCACAACCACCACCATCACAACTAACTTACTACCCAATTGAAAATTCGAGCAACAAATAACAATAGCAACCCATCATACACAGTAGCTGCAAATTATGAATTTCACATCCCTCTTTGCCACCATCCCTCATCTAAACCCGCGGTCACTGGTCCAGCCTGCGATTGTGTTATAATAAAATTACCCGTGTAAGCTGCCACACCGTGCAAACCAAACAACAAATTCAGCAGTTTCCCACCGTGCTGTTGCATGTAAGCTGCCTCAAACGCACCCTTAGGATAGTGGAGATTGTAGAACTTAGGTGTTTTGGCCTGAACTTCTGAATGGTAATATTTCAGATAGAACTTTTGAGCTTTTTGGGAGTTTTAAATCCAAAAGCAAACAATAATTGATAGATTGAAATCATTCTTTTAGAAACCTTGTCTAATATGATTATGGAATTAAAATCAATTCTTATATACGTTTAAAAAATCTTCTCTTCATCTTATGCTTTCTTTACTTCTAGAAATTTTAAATGGGTGATAATTAACTCATCTTGGCATCATTACTCTGAATAAATATTTATCTGTTTATAATTGTTTAGTCATTTCCCAATTTTACTCATAAATTTTGATTATTTATATTAATGTCTGTTTGTTGAAGATTGATAGCGCAATTCCTAAACATTTCTTTATACTGATAGGAAATTTCTTAGGAAGATGCTCGAACATGCCGATATTGCTTGAACCCATGTTAACCTTTCTTGATATGATATTTGGAGTATTCGACATTGTACTCTATCCATGTGACCTCAAGATATCCCAGTCTTTCGAGGTCGTCTGCACGATTGCTAAGTTCCCATCTAGCATCCATTCAAACATAATTCAATCCATATAAGCTTTCTTAGATTTGAAACTCTCTTCTCTCACTCATCTTTATTGGTTGAGATTGTTTATGGCTATAACTTGTATTCAAATCTCATGTACAAAAATATATACAATAACAACTACACCAACAACAAAAACAAGAAGCCTTCCCACTAATTGGGGTCGGCTACATGAATTCTTTTTCTATATTGTATCCTATTGTCATATTTTTTCATTTAATTCTAATAAATTAAGATCATTTTTTTTTACAACATGCCCAAATCTTTTTGGGATTGCCTCTACCTTTATTAACATAATTCAAAATTTAAACATCTACTCTTTTATTAACATAATTCAAATTTAAAACATCTTCTCTTTTAACTGGGTCATTAGATGGTCAGCATTTAATATGACCAAACCATCTAGGGAGACTCTAATCTTGTATGGTACTGGAGCTACATTTGTTTCACATTTTGCCTCTAAGAAATTATTTTATAGGGTGTCTCATTCTTTCTTTCACAGAGAAAGCCGAGAGAATGGAGAGTGTCTGTTTGGCCAGACAATTTATCTAGGAAACACTTTGACCGGAACGTCATTTATTGTCGTTTTCGGATTGTGAATTCAGAGTTGCTTTGGATCTCCATTCCATTATTTTGTAGAACGAAAAGCCCCAAATATCCTCAAAAAAAGCGATCACATGTATTCTCACTTTGATTTCCCTGCTTCGCCTCCTCTTCCGTAATTCCCATTTTTCCTCTTAATTGACCTCCCATTTTTAGCTTATCTGGGTCAAGGCTCTCAAGCTAGTGAATCTACCACATGTTTTTTGATTTTTGAAACCTTAGGTGTTTCTAGAAGCCATCTCTTCTTCCTTGCTCCTGTCACGACGATTAGTTCTATTTTCTAGGGTCCGGACTTGTTGGAATTCCTTGGTTTCATCGCAAGCCTTTTCTTCTCGGAGAAGCTTGTCTTTTGAACTAGATGGTTCTGTGATCACAATTGAGGCTCTAGGAATTTGAAGGTTAAATATGCAATTTAAAATTATTAGGCATATTTTAGGCATTTTTTATGAAAAAGGTTACAATTAATAGTGTAGCCAAAGGACAATAAGTAACTTATCTTAAAATACATGCGCAACGTTTTGTATTCAAACAATAATGACATCAACAACAATGACTTTATACCATAGTTTTTTTTTGAAGTTGCTTTTGAAGGAACTTTTATGAAAGGAGAAGCTTACCCATACAAGGTCGAAGTGTAATGCCACTCATCCATATGAGCATTGTCATCTTATCAACACTTCACTTAATTTTATGCTTCTCTTTTACAGGAGAACATTCTGCGCCGTAAAACATTGCAGGTCTGTCTCACCCTATAAAATTTTCGTTTAAGTTTAAGCAATACTTTTCTATCACACAATAGGATCGATGCATTCTTCCAGTTCAACCATCCAACTTGAATTCTACTAATAAAATCCCCATTTATATCATCATCACTTTGAACAATTGACCTGAGATATTAAATATGTTCACTTATTTTAATGACTTGATCGACCATTGTTATTACCCAACCACTAGATCTACTATTAAAATTATATTCCATGTATTCAGTGTTAGATCTACTCAAATGAGAGCCTTTAGACTTTAAAGTTCACCTCCATAATTCATGTTTTTTTTTTTAACTCTCTCCAGTCTTAATCCAGAAGAAGGATATTGATCAACGAAAAGATACATCAAGGTAAGTCCTATAAATGCCTAGTAAGAACATCCATAACTAAAGCTAAAAGATAAAGGCTTAAAGCTGATCCCTGATGTTATCCAACTGAAAAAGAATAATACTTTATCAATCCTCCTTGTGTCTGAACACAAGTAATAACTTTAGATACATATCTTTAATGCCTTGAATATAAGCAATATCAACCCATTTCTCTTTATAGAATTCTCCAAAGTACGTCTCGTAGAACCTTGTCATAAGCTTTTTACAAAATCAACAAAAATCATGTGCTGATCCTCCTTACTATTTTTGTATTTTTCTATTAAACCTCTCAATAAATTTATAACTTTCATAGTAGATTTGCCAGAAATTGAGAAATTTTTGTATCTCGTTGTAATCTAATGTTCAATTACTCACTACCATAACTTAATATGTTACACTTTAACTTAATTCCTCTATAATATGCAAAACTCTTGTGTATTCTCTTTATTCTTAAACTTAGAAACAAATATGTTCTTTCTCCACACATTAGACATTTTTTTAGTTTTTAAAGTAATATTAAAAGGTTTATTAAGCTAAGAAAAATTTCAGATCTCTTGTACATTTTCATATTTCTATTGAAATAACATTAGATCTCACCATTTTTTCATGCATCACTTCCTTTAAAGCCTCATCAACTTCGATTTTACTTATGCGATGATAAAAAAAAAAATAAAACATTTGTTATTATTTACTATATTAAGATCACTGAAGTCAATCATATTTTCACAATCTTCTTTGAAAAGTATATCAAAATATCCCACCAACATACTATGAATCTTCTCATCTAAGAAATGCACTTTTTAATTTTCATCCTTAATGCACTATGCTTAAACTAAATCTTTTTTTCTTATATAACACTGCTGTTGCCAGTCCCAAGCCCGGATGTGAAAAGTGGAGGGTTGCGTTAGGTAGTCGACAACCAACGTAAAACTTGTCGAAAAAAATCATGACATGAATCCTTTTGATCATTGTGTAAGTGCTAGGGTGTCCCTTGGAAGCGACGCGTTGTATGACTCGAATACGATGGAAAGTGTGCAGCGGCCGCTACTGTCGGCGCCGAGTGTAGTGTCGAAGTAAGCGAGGTTCTCACATTACAGACGGATGCAGATAAATAAATTAGTCCATGATACTTGTATTAGGATAGAATCTTGGAATATAGGTACTCTCAATAGTAAATTAATGGAATTGGTTGATATTATGATTCATAGAAAGATAAATATCTTATGTATTCAAGAAACTAAATGGGTTGGAGAAAAAGCTAAGGAGATTGATAACTTAGGTTTTAAAGCTACAGTATTCCAGTAAGAGTACGTACTTAGAAATGGTGTAGGTGTAATTATATATAAGAGTTTGAAAGATAATGTTGTTAAAATTAATAGAGTTGGAGACGAATTATAGAACTTAAGATTATTATTGATACTTAAGATTTTTAATATTATAAGTCTTTATGCTTCCTCAAGTTGGTTTAGATATACGCTCTAAAGATAAATTCAGAATGATTTAGAAGATTTAATACATTTGATACTCCTTGAAAAAAAATTTATTGGAAGAGATTTAAATGGACGTATCGGTAGAGTGGTAGAAGATTTTAGAAATATTCGTAGTAGCTACGGTTATGGAGTGATTAATGAAGAAAGTAGAGTCGTTTTAGATTTTCTTTTGTGTATGATATGATTATTACTAATGCTTTATTCAAGAAAAGAGATGAGCATCTTATTACTTATAAGAATGGATCTAATAAAACACAAATTGATTATTTTTTTAGAGAAGAAGAGATCGTTGAGATTGTAAGGATTGTAGGGTCATTCCAAGTGAGGAATTAAGTATCCAACATCATTTATTAGTTCTAGATTTTAAGATGAAGAGTTGTAAAATAAAGAATACTAGGATTCAACATCGTAGAATAAGATGTGGGCACTTAAAAGAAACAAATAAAGTTATTTTTATGAGTAAAATTCAAGATTTAAATATTTGGGATGTCCATGAAGATGCAAATGCTATGTGAGAAAAATTAACTAATACTATTAAAGAAGTGGCTAAGAAGATCTTGAAGAATCGAAAGAAAAGTTTCTATAAATAAAAATAGTTGGTGGTGGAATAATAATGTGCAAGAAAAGATAAAATATAAGTTATGTTATAAAAATTTGTTTAAATATAAAAGCGTAGAGAACTGGAAAAAATATAAAACAGCCTGCAGGGAGTCTAAAAGAATAATCTTTGAAGCTAAAAATTATGTTTTTAGTGATCTTTATAACATGTTAGATACTAAGGACGGTGAAAAATATATGTATAAACTAGCTAAACGAAGAGAAAAGAAAAGTAAAGATTTAACTCAAGTAAAGTGTATTAAAAATGAAAATCAAAAAATTACTTTCTTAGAAAAGATATTCATCTTAGGTGGGTGAGTTATTTTGATAAACTTTTTAATGAAGATCTTGAAAGTACGATCGACGCTAGTGATATTAATATCGTTAATAGTAATAAAACTTTTCTTTTTACCGTCGCATTAGTAAAAAAGAAGTTGACGAGGCTTTAAAGAAAACCGAGGTGGAAAGTCCGTAGGACTACGATGATATCCCAATTGAAGTGTGGAAATATTTAGGTGATTTGGGGGTTTCTTGGCTTACTAAACTTTTTAATATTATTTTAAAAACTAAAAAGATGCTCGAGGAGTGGAGGAAGAGTATTTTGGTCCCCATTTTTAAGAATAAAGGAGATGCACAAGAGTGTACAAATTATAGAGGAATTAAATTGATGTGTCATACTTTAAAATTATGGGAGAGGGTAATTAAACATAGGTTAAGACGTATTACGAAGGTTTCTCATAATCAATTTGGATTTATGCCGGGCAGGTCTACTATTGAAGCCATGCATTTATTGAGAGGTTTGATGGAGAAGTACAAAGATAATAAGGAGGATCTACATTTGATTTTATTGATTTAGAAAAAGCTTATGATAAGGTTCCTAGAGATGTTGTTTGGAGAGTCATTGAGAAGAAAGGTGTTGGTATGACTTATATTCAAGTCATTAAACATATTTATGCTAGAGCTGTTACATGTGTTCGAACTGAAGGAGGATTGTCCAAATATTTTACTATTTATGTTGGTTTACATCAAGGATCGGCTTTAAGCCCATATCTTTTGCTTTATTTATGGATGGTCTTACTGGAATTTACAAGAGGATGTACCTTGTGTATGCTTTTTGCTGATGATATCCTCCTTGTGGATAAGACAAGAGAAAAAGTTCAGGAAAAACTTGAATTATGGAGGTCTACATTGGAGTCTAAAGGTCTTCGTTTGAGTAGAACTAAAACTGAATACATGGAATGTAATTTTAGTAATAGTAGGTCTAGTGACAGAAGTGTAACTTTGGGTGATCAAATTATTAAAAGGTGTGAATGTTTTAGATATCTCGGGTCCATTGTTCAAAGTGATGGTGATATAAATGGGGATGTTAATAGTAGAATTCAGGTTGGTTGGTTGAAGTGGAGGAATGCGTCCGGTGTGATAGAAAAGTACCGCTCAGACTGAAAGGAAAATTTTATAAGATTGTGGTGAGACCTGCAATGCTCTATGGTGCTGAGTGTTGGCCTTTAAAAGAGAAGCATAATGTTAAGTTAAGTGTTGCCGAGATGAGAATGATTAGGTGGATGAGTGGCTTTACACTTAGAGACAAAATGCGAAATGATTATATTCGTAATAGGATTGGTGTTGGACCGGTAACGGATAAAATTAGAGAGAGTCGCCTTAGATGGTTTGGACACATTAAACGTCGACCACCTGATGATCCGATTAGGAGAGTAGATGTTTTAGATACCACTTATGTTAAGAAAGACAGAGGCAGACCTAGGAAAACTTGGGCTTATTGCATAAAAATGATCTTAATTTATTAGAATTAAACGAAAATTTGACACTAAATAGGAAGCAATGGAGAAAAATGATTCATGTAGCCGACCCCACTTAGTGGGATTAAGGCTTTGTTGTTATTATATATATATATATATATATATATATATATATATATATATATATATATATATATATATATATATATATATATATATATCTTTACTTAGTTTATACATATTTCATTCGCCATCTTTAGTATCCAATTCATTATAAACACACTAAAATTATAATTTTCAGCATCATAAATTATTCTTAAGATACCCTGTTGACCAACTTATATTTTTTCTAATTCTCCATGTTTTTATATCTAAATCAATATTTATAACAAAACTTCTTATTATTATTTTTTTTTTTTGCACATTATTATATCTAACAAATCAATTTTTATAACAAAAATAGGATGAACAATTTTAATTTTTCTCTGGAACCTTTATAAGGCTTCCAATACAAAGTGAAATTTGATAATTGATTCTTTGCTTTAATATAGATATCAAATCACAAAAGAAGTTCAGAATGTTTACTTGAGTTTGCTTGAGCTGTCATGAGCTCTTCCTTATGGCTGAACACTTTTTTTATTACACAACACTCCTCTTATCAGATCTGTGTACTTCTTTCAACTTATAGTCGTTCTTGGGTGCCCTACTTAGGCTGTTTCAACTGATCCACTCAGATTGAGAAGGATTAATTTTGGATTTGACTATTTTTGAGGCACAATTATGACTTTGTTATAGGTCCAGCCTGCTTTTACTATTTAACTCTGGACATTGAAGACTCTTCCCTTTGGAAGCATCTCTTGCTTGATATATATGTCATTTTTTTTGTGAAACTTGTTGTCCTTGCCAACACCAAATAATGCTCTTTTAGTGCTTATATAATCCATTTGGGATTGTAAACAAAGGAGTCATAAAATGCAAGTTAGAGAGAATAAGGAGGTGATACTAGAAGGGCAGGAGAAGAGAGAGCGGAGCCTGGAGAGCTTTTGTAGCGCTAGAATGTTTTGAACTTAAGAAAGTAGATACCCACAGGATGGAAAAATCTATTGGGAAGTATTGAGGCCCATGAGTGGAGACCTCCTCCCATGAAAACCTATTCATCTGGATGATTCTTTAATTTCTTCTATCCTACAGACCCCTCGAACTCTACACGCAACCTTCTCATGAATACTATAGAAAATCTTTGCTAGGTGGGCAAAATGCAAGTAGCCAAATTACTAAAAATCACATCTTTGTGCTGTGCCTTTTTCGTCTCTTCTCTTATTAATTGACACATTCTATGCTTGCGAGCAATCCTATTGTAAGCCAAGTTGCGAGTGACTTCCTGTTTCAGAAAGCATTTGTAATGCACGGCTGCTACAAGAATTGAATCAATGATCCTCTACAATTGCAGGCAATGACTGACAGTCATGAATTAAACCTTCCCAACAAACTCAATAGTATGAAGGTTGTAATCAATTTACTCAAGAAACCGTTATACGAATTGAAGGATCCTAGTCTTCAACTGATAATAAAATAACCACAAATGTCCAACCTGAAAACTAGATAACTAATAGTGAATCAAATTTGAGTTGATGAACCAGGCTAAGTCCAAATCAGCAAATAGAACCATCGATTTTGTGCATAATCAACTTAGAAATACTATACAATACATTCTCTATATCAACTTACCATATGCATGTTTTCAATGAAATAAAACAGAAAAAAAAAAAAAAAAAACTAACGGGCTATATTTGGTTTGCTGAAAAATAAACGCAATATAAAAAGATATAGTGTAATTGAAGTAATGTATTTGGCATATATTGGAGTTTTTTGGATTGGTTTAAATTAAATGAATAAGTTTATATTTTTGTGTTTGGTTTGAAGAAAAAATGAAATCATTGTAAAACACGGTGGTGGTAGCAACGGGGGGCTAGTGGTTGTAGTGGCGATAATGGCTACAATTTACAGTGCATTTGAAAATTGCTGACATTTGGCAAATTTAGAATACATCAGTTTTGAACATCCAAATTTTGAAAACCTCTGAATTTTATTTACAGCCACCATAAATTCTGCAAACCAAATAGTCACCGTCACCAAGTAAATAAAATCATTAAAATTAAAATCAATGCTCAAATTATCAATTCAATTGCCTTAACACATATGTTATGTATTTTTTATTAGAATAAACTTTGGCACTTGCACCAATGCTCCTAATGTTTGGTTATAATTTAGGACACTTATTGTTTTCCGGATAGTGATTGTAAATATCAATAGAGTTGTTTTCTGAACAACACTTATTATGATTCCTAGAAAGATAAATATCTTATGTATTCAAGAAACTAAATGGGTTGGAGAAAAGGCTAAGGGGATTGATAACTTAGGTTTTAAACTTTAGTATTCTGGTAAGAGTCACACTAGACATGGTGTAGGTGTAATTATAGATAAAAGTTTGAAAGATAATGTTGTAAATATTAATAGAGTTGGAGATAAAATTATAGCCGTTAAGATTATTATTGATACTAAGATTTTTAATATTACAAGTGCTTATGCTTCTCAAGTAGTTTTAGATATAGGTTCTAAAGATAGATTATGGAATGACTTAGAAGACTTAATACAAATGTTATCTCTTAAAGAAAAAATTTTTATTGGAGGAGATTTAAATGGACATGCCAGTAGATCAGTAGAGGTTTCAAAAATATTCATGGTGGCTACGATTTTGGAGTGATTGATGAAGAAAGTAGAGCCATATTTGATTTTGTTTTAGTGTATGATTTTGTTATTACTAATACTTTGTTCATGATAAAAGATGGGCATCTTATTACTTATAAGAATGAATATAATAAAACCCTAATTGATTATTTTCTTATGAGAAGAAGAGATCGTTGAGGTTGTAAAGATTGTAAAGTCATTCCAAATGAGGATTTAACTACCCAACATTGATTATTAGTTCTAAACTTTAAGATGAAGAGTTTTAAATAAAAAAAAGACTAGGATTCATCATTGTAGAATTAGATGGGGGTCCTAAAAGAAAAAAAGAAAATTATTTTTATGAGTAAAACTCAAGATTTCAAAATTTAAGATGTTCATGAAGAAATAAATGCTGTGTGGGATAAAATAATAAATAGTATTGAACAAATGAAAAAAGTTTTACTTGAAGAATCAAAATAAAAAGTTCATATAAATAAAAAATAGTTGGTGGTGGAATAATAATGTGCAAGAAAAGATAAAATATAAGTTGTGTTATAAAAATTGTTTTACATAAAAGCTTAGAGAACTGAAAAAAATATCAAACGGCCTGTAAGGAATCTAAAAAAACAATCTGTGACGCTAAAAATTTTATTTTTAGTAACCTTTATAATAAATTAGATATTAAGAAGGGTGAAAAATATATGCTAGCAAAATAAAGAGAAAAGAAAAGTAAAGATTTCACTCAAGTAAATTGTATTAAAGATGAAAATCAAAAAGTATTTTTCTTAGAAAAAAGTATTCAACATAGGTGAGTAAGTTATTTTGATAAACTTTTTAATGAAGTTTCTGAAAATATGATCGACCTTAGTGATCTTAATATCGTTAATAATGATAAAACGTTTCATTTTTACCATCACATTTGTAAAAAAAAGTTGAGAAGGCTTTAAAGAAAACTAATTGTGGAAAGTTTGTAGGACCTAATGATATCCCTATTGGAAATATTTAAGAGATTTGAGAGTTTCTTGGCTTACTAAACTTATTAATATTATTTTAAAAACTAAAAAAATTGCATGAGGAGTGGAGGAAGAGTATTTGGTTCTCCCATTTTTAAGAATTAAGGGGATGCACAAGAGTCTTCAAATTATAGAGGAATTAAGTTGATGTGTCATACTTTAAAACAATGGGAGAGGGCAATTCATAGGTTAAGAAGCATTAAAAATATTTCTCATAATTAATTTGGATTTATACCAGGCAGGTCTACTATGAAAACTATACATTTATTGAGATGTTTGATGGAGAAGTTCAGAGTGAATAAAGAGGATATACGTTTGATTTTTATTGATTTTGGAAAAGCTTACGATAAGGTTCCAAGAGCTATCCTTTGGAAAGTTCTTGAGAAGAAAGGTGTTTATGTGACTTATATTCAGGTCATTAAAGATATGTATATAGAGCTGTTACTTGTGTTCGAATTGATGGAGGATTGACCAAATATTTTCCTATTTCTATTATATTACATCAGGGATCGGCTTTAAGCCCATATCTTTTTGCTTTAGTTATGGATGGTCTTACTGGACATTTATAGGAGAATGTACCTTGGTGTATGCTTTTTACTGATGATATCCTTCTCGTGGATGAGACGAGAGAAAAAGCTGAGGAAAAACTTGAATTATGGGGGTCTACATTGGAGTCTAAAGGCTTTCGTGTGAGTAGAACTAAAACTGAAAACATGGAATGTAATTTTATTAGTAGTAGTTCTAGTGACAGAAGTGTAACTTGGGTGATCAAATTATTAAAAGGTGTAAACAATTTAGATATCTTGGGTCTATTGTTCAAAGCGATGGTGATATAGATGGGGATGTTAATAGTAGAATTCAAGTTAGTTGGTTGAGGTGGAGGAATGTTTTGGGCCTTTTCTGTCATAGAAAAGTACTGCTTAGACTGAAAGAAAAATTTTATAAGATGATGGTGAGACTTGCAATGCTCTATGGTGTTGAATGTTGGCCGTTAAAAGAGAAACATAACACTAAGTGTTGCCGAGATGAGAATGACTAAGTGGATGAGTGGCTTTATACTTGGAGGCAAAATGCGGAATGAATATATCCGTGACAGGGTTGGTGTAGCTCAAGTGACGAACAACATTAGAGAGAGTCGTTTTAGGTGGTTTGGTCACTAAACGTCGACCATCTGATAATCCGATTAGGAGAGTAGATGTTTTAGATTCCACTTTTGTTAAGAAAGGCAGAGGTGGTGGCCTAGGAAGACTTAGGCTTATTGTATAAAAAATGATCTTAATTTAATAGAAGTAAATGAAAATATGACACTAAATAGGACACAATGGAGAAAAAGGATTTATGTAGCCGACCCCACTTAGTGGGATTAAGGTTTTATTGTTGTTTTTGTATTGTTTTCTGAATAAATATCCCTCCAGTTCGTTGCCTGCACATTGAAGGAGTTCAATGCACCAATCACATTCCCTTGGAAATGCAGAGTATTGACAGCTATATCACATCATTTTACTTGAAATGTGCTTGTTTAAAACTTATATTAACATTCTGCCATTTATATTTTTTAGAATTTTGCGGTTTCATAGTTTTTCTACCAATGTTTTAAATGATATAGTTCCTTTTTTTTTTCCCTTAAACTTGTCCCTTAAATAGGCAAAAATGATTTATTCTTCAGGTTGTGGAAAAATTGTATAGAGCAAGATGGGGTCCTGAGGATGGTGTTGGAAGCATTATAATATCCCCAACAAAGGAATTAGCAGGACAACTTTTTGAAGAATTAAAAATAATCGGAAAGAATCATACTCTTAGTGCAGGCCTTCTAATTGGTGGGCGTAAAGATGTTGATGCCGAAAAGGATCGTGTTAATTCTCTTAACATCTTGATATGCACCCCTGGTCGTCTCCTTCAGCACATGAATGAGACACTCAACTTTGATTGTTCACAACTTCAGGTCACTAAATCAATCATTCTTCATATATATATATATATATATATATATATATAGTAATTGGAACCTAAGATATTTACTCAATATTTCATTTCCTTGTCAGGATACAGGTTCTCGTTCTGGATGAAGCTGATAGGATGCTTGATAAGAAGTTCAAAGGAGAATTAGATGCAATAATCTCTCAGCTCCCTAAAAGTAGACAGACCTTACTTTTCTCTGCCACTCAAACTAAGTCCGTTAAAGATCTCGCAAGGCTTAGTTTGAAAGATCCAGAGTACATTAGTGTGCATGCAGAATCCTTAACAGCGACACCCGAATGCTTGAAACAGGTAGCAATGGAGGTTCCTCTCGATCAAAAGTTAAGTGTGTTATGGAGTTTCATTAAATCACATCTTCGTTCAAAGATGATTGTGTTCCTTTCGACCTGCAAACAGGTAAATTTCTCTAAAATTGATACATTTTTGGGGGCATTAACATATGTAGCACACAACCTTATGTTTAAACTTTCATATTTGCACACATAACACTCAAATTTTAATATCACATCAATAATAGCACTGCGAACACTTTTTAAAGGTGAAATACACATTTTTTATGCTTTGGTTTAATGCACCAAAGTGCTATTTATGTAAATATGAAAGTTTAGGTGCGAGATATGTAAATACATAATGACTGTGTGCTATGTATGTAAATTTCCCTTTTCTTAATCTATTGTTTTACATTATTTATTGCCTTTTCTCTCGTCATTATCCTCACTGATGTTTGGAATTGCTTCATTTTTAGTAGGTCAAATTTGTCTATGAGGCATTCAAGAAACTTCGCCCTGGTATTCCTTTAAAATGTCTGCATGGGAATATGAAGCAGAATACAAGGATGGCAATATATTTGGATTTTTGTGAGACAACTTCAGTGCTATTTTCAACTGATGTGGCATCTAGAGGACTGGACTTTCCTGCAGTAGATTGGGTGATTCAGGTGACAGCCGGTTTCCAAAGTGGCATTTATATACATACCACCCAATTCCTATATATTTACATATTTAACACCTGAACTTTACTTTCCTTACATTTATACCACGGAAATGTTTCATATTACATAAAAACTACCATTATTTGTACTTTTAAAAAGCAAAATACACCTTTTCATACATAGGTAAAATGGCCTGTGTAAAAATTGAACTTTAGGTGTTAGATATGTAAATACATAGGAATGATTTGGAATGCATGTAAATCTTACTTTTCCTAATATTTTTATAGCATATTTCTGTAGAGGAATGCTCCATTATTTGTTCTCCCAATGTAGGTTGATTGCCCTGAAGATATCGCAACTTACATTCACAGAGTTGGCCGAACTGCACGTTTTGCTTCCGGAGGGAATTCGATACTGTTTCTATCACCTTCGGAAAGGGAAATGCTGACAAAATTACAGTCGGCCGAGCCGAAAATACCAATACAGCTGAGAAAGGTAAAACTTTTCATTCATTTATATTTAGGGGCATTCACTTACATACCACACAATTCTTATGTATTGGCATATCTAACATCTAAACCTTCATATTTTACACTCAAATCCTTCATATCACGTAAAAAATATCACTTACACCTTTTCATTCATAGGCTTATGGCACCAAAGAGTCATAAATGTAAATATTAAAGTTTACGTGCCAAATATGTCAATACATTAGAGTTGTGTGGTATGCATGTTGATTTTCCTTTCAACTTAGAGATGCCTTTTAAGTTTTATATTGTTAAAACCACTGGAGTGGTTTGGTTTCAGGTGAAATCAGAAAAAATGGAACAAATTTCTGGATCATTGGCTTCTGTGCTTGTGAAGTATCCTGAAATGCAGCAGTTAGCTAAAAGGGCCTTCATCACTTATGTGAGATCCATAAATCATCAAAAGGATAAGGAGGTTTTTGATGTATCTAAATTACCGTTGGAAGAGTATTCTGCATCTCTGGGCCTGCCCATGAAACCAAGTATTTCCTCCAAAACCCAAAAAATGAATAATAAAAAAGGAACAGAGGTTGAAAAGGAACAAAGATCAGAGGCAGAAGATGAAATACATTCTAGAGGTGACTTCAAAACTGACGTTAAAGACGGTGGAATGAAGGCAGCGGCTGTAAAGATGATGCCAGTGAATGATGAGAATTACAACGTTCATGAAGAGGAAGACGACTTTCTGGTGCCAAAGAAGTCTTCTGTGGAGCTTGATAAAAATGAACTTACACAGTATGTTTTACTCTTCTATTCTCAATGTGTTAAGACTTGCTAATGTTGCAAAATATACAGGAGTGAAATACCGTACTTCTAAAATTAATTTATATGAAAATGTGTAAAGTAGCAAAATATCCCCCTGATTGTTTAATGGTGCCATTTTAGTCCCACAGTCAATAAAACAGTTAAATTAGTTCCCGGACATTTTAAATTGGTGCTGAAATAGCCTTCTCCTATTAAAAGAGTCTGCGGACTAAATAGCATCTATATAATACTCTCATACTAAATGACTATCCGCAAAGAGTTAGAGGACTATTTTGCACTTTTCTCATATGGCAACTGATTGCACATCATCATTTTATAAGGTGGACCCATGAAAACTAAAAAAAATTAGGTGAGTTATGCTGACCAAATTTTGATTAGGATGTGGATTTTCTTTGAGACTAGGTATTATACATGAGGAATCAATTAAATTTGTATTGCAGTTATATAAAAGTAAATCTAATTACTTTGAGACTCGCGCTAACTAAAATTCTAATCAGGATATACGTTGTCCATTTTTGTTTTGGGCATTTACCTGCATACCACTCAAATCTTATGCATTTACATATCTGTCACCTATCATTTCATTTTTATATTTATACCACTCAAATCTTTGATATCACATAGAAAATACCACTATACCTTTTAATGCATAGGTGAATGATGTATATGTTGGGTATGTAATTACATAGGAATTGAGTGGTATGCATGCAAATCTTCCCTTTTTTCATAAAAGCCCTCTCCAAGCAGAAGTACATGATAATCCATATCCATCTTTGATTGGCTCACCTTAAAAGGTGAATTCGAGATGATTGCATTTGGGGAATTCATCAAATAAGTTGTATTAAAATGCCATGAATTTTCAATGTATAATATTAATTTTTTTTGGGTGCATTATTTGCAGCTTACCCACCCGAATATTGAAAAAGAAGAAACTGAAGATAAATGTCCATAGACCTGTAGGAACAAGGCTGAAGTATGATGATGATGGCAATGAAGTTGCTCCTCTTGCCGCCTTCGCCGTCATGGAGAGTGCCGATGCTGTGCTCGAACCAGAAAAAGGTCTAATCACATCTTTTCTATATGTATATATCTTGAATATTTGGAAGATTTACATAAGTTGCACTGTTGGATATATAAATGCATATGTAATGGGCGGTATGTTTGTCAATGCCCCTAAATATTTTCATGTTTACAAAATATTTAGGTTTTGTAAAGATATTAGGAATTTTCATGCTTACAAAGGTTATGTAGATATCGAGGTTCATAGGTTTACCTTCATTTATTTAAAAATTATAATTTTCATAGGTATGTATGTTAATTTTTTCTAAATATTTTCCATATTTAATTCAAACTACATAAGCCTGATTCCATTACAATCTGCCGAATTCATTCAGTGAAGCAAAGATACGAGAAATTGAGAGAGGAGATGAAGCAGAGGGATAAGGAAGACAAAGTTCTTCAACGCCAAAGGCTTAGAGATAAAAGAACCAAGGATAAGATGAAGCTGAAGAGATGGAGGGAAGAAGAAGAAGAGGAGGTCGATGAGGATGATAATTGCAATAACTCAGAATCAGATGGGGGAAGAAACAGTAAGTTGAGGAACTCAAAGATAAGTTTTGAGAGCGAGAGCGATGAAGAGAGGAAGGTGAAGAAGACGAAGTTTGATACTGACGCGATATCTTTAGCGGAGCAGGAAGCATTGGCTTTGAAGCTTCTGAGTTCTATGCATTATTCTTAGGGTTAGTTTTGGTCTGTGTTATGTTGTTTTATAACTTGAGGTCCAAGAAATAATATTGTTGCAGAAAATTTTGATAATTTATATAATTCACTAAGTGAAAACTGGTGGTGATTTTTATTTTATGTTTTTAAAGAAGATTCATATGATGAAAATTTATTTGGGTTGGATGATTGAATTTCTTACGTGACTTTGGGCTCGTTTGAGATAGCATATAAGTGCGGTGGTTTTTTTGAAAATGCCGCCTAACTGTTTGTTTCGTGCGTTCCTGAAAACGCTACCTGCCGCGTTTGGGTTTCTTACACTAAACGCAGGGGTCGACCCGCGACAGCTTATCCGGAAAAACACAAGCTGTCCCAAACAGACCCTTTGTTTTGATAGGTGATTTATAGGAGTTGTAGTGTGTGTATGTATGTATTTTTTAATTTTGTAATAGTGATCATTGTTTGTGTGCGCGCGCGTGTAAGTACAACAATGGTATCCATATTTTGTCGATTTAAATAAAATCTGTATTAGTTGATGAGTGAGAGAATTTGATCCATAGATATATATATATATATATATATATATATATATATATATAATGTATGAATACATGAGTACTTGTCTCACTTTTTAAAATGGGGCATTTACATATATACATCTTAATTCTTACGTATTTATATCTTGATCTTATGCCAAATCTGAAGCATATTAAGTCAAAACTTAATAATTCACCCCTTTGATATATTGTAACAATAATCTAAGTTCCGTTATAAGTCTTTTTTTCAAACTATGCACTCTAGGGTTCTAGAGGTTTACAAGCTCAAGCACAACATAATATCATAAAGCTTAGATGATGCACAAACTGAACATTTGTGACAAACATTTGGAGCATTCACTAAAATTGAAAGCTCTGCAATTGAATTTTTGTACATTCAGAATCTCATCTTTTCACTTTGAATGTCATAACGTTATGGCCTTATATTGAATAAATTGTGCGGCGTAGGATTGCTTTATTAGTTGATCGTCAATTAGTCTTCGCATTAACTTGCAACACATTTTTTCGTGCAATTAGGAAACTATTTATTTTGACTTTTTAAATTATAATGCTCAACCAAATGAAAATAAACCTATGAACCTCAATATGTACATAACCTTTGTAAACATGAAAATTCCTAATATCTTTAGAGCATTTATAAATAACATCACTCAGAGAACACAAGGCTATCACATTTGTCCTCAAATAAAGTATATGGTTTCTTTCATTGAGTACACTTCTCACTTTACTAATGCATTCAAAATCTATATGTGCAAAAACTTATAGTCCTATTGTTATGTTTCCCATACATATAACCACAAAATGACTCATAAATATAAAACATCTAATTATTATAAGACATATAATATGAAAATAATTTAATCAGAAACCTATTAATCATAACATTTGAGTCCTACAATTACTCAAATAATCCCTTAAATTTTTTATTTATCACTATTTTAGAATTAATTGATTTATCATTCTTTGGGTTTAATTTATCTATTATTATTTCTTATGTGACAATCAATCTTAATTTTTATTTTCTTCTTATAGGAAAATAAATCAAAATTTTACATTTTTATCCTTTAGAAGAAAACTCTTAGAAGACCACAAATCAACCAATTTGCTAACTTACGTTTTTTTTTTTTTCCAATTACATTGTCATTGTCGGGTCCCAAGACTTGTTGCGAAAAGTAGAGGATACACTAGGTATTCAACAATGAACATACATGACATGAATCATTTAAATTATTGAGTAAAGGCTATGCAATCCCCTAGAAGTAACGTGTTTTATGCAATGATACAGTGAACACCGTGCAAGGGCCGCTGCACCGACACCTGAGTATAGTGTTAAATATGCGAAGGTTCCCACATTTTGGATTGATGCGAGTAAAGAAGTTATTCGGTATGAAATAAATATTAGGATAGAATCTTAGAATGCATGTGTTTTCACAGGTAAATTGATGAAATTAGCAGACATAAGATTAATATGAAGATAAATATCTTATGCATGCAAGAAACTAAATGGGTTGGATATAAGAATAAGAAGATTAATAGCTTAGGTTTTAAACTTTGATATTCAGATATGAATCGTACGAGAAATGATGCAAGTGTAATTATATATATGAGTTTGAAAGGCAATTTTATAAAAAATTAATAAAATTGGAGATATAATTTTATGCTCCTCAAATATGATTAGATATACCTTAAAAAAAATGAAATAAACTAGAAAAATTATTACAAATGATACCTCTTAAAGAAAAAAAAAATTATTTAAGGAGATTTAAATGGACATATTGAGAGTGGTATAATATTTTAAAAATGTTCATGGCTACGATTTTGAAGTGATAAATAAAGAAGGTATAATCATATTGAACTTTGCATTAGCTTATGATTTTGTTATTATTCATATATTATTTAAGAATGATGGGCATATTCTTACTTACATGAATGGATCTAATAAAACTTCAATTGATTGTATTTTATGAGAAAAAGCGATCGTCAAAAATGAGAAGATTTTAAGGTGATTCCAAGTGAAAATTTAAGTACTTCAACATCAATTATTAGTTTTGGATTTTAAGATGAAGAGTAGGAATATATATATATATATATATATATATATATATATACATATATATATTTCTGAAAGAGCAACTAAAGGCTCCTTATGTGTTTCATCAAATAAAAAGAATTACAATTACATAAGGAGCCTTTAGTTGCTCTTTCGAAATATATATATATATATATATATATATATATATATATATATATATATATATATATATATATATAATGAAATATTGTAATAAAATTAGATAGGGGCAATCAAAAGAAAAAAATAAAAGTATTTCATGAGTAAAATTCATGATTTTTAATTTAGATGTTCATGAAGAAGAAAATTTTACGTGAGATAAAGTAACAAATAAAATTAATTAAGTGGTAAATATGTACTTGAAGAATTAAAATGAAAAGTGCTGCTCTTCCTCGTTACTCACCCACGATGTTCTTGTAGTAGGAGATTGGGGTTTTACTAAAAAATAGAGTTTTTATGAGTAGTTTTACTAAAAAATAGGGTTTTTTTTTTTCACCAGGATGGAGATCATTTTGGAAGGGGAGAACAATTTGGAGAGTTTAGAGTTAGGAGAAGAGTCCAGGAAAGGGAAGGAAGAGTGAGATTATTCATTTCTTTTTTGTATTTCATTTGAGAGATATGAGTGAACTGTAAAGAATTGCTGTAAAAGTGTAATGAGGACTTGGAAATCACATTTGGTTGAGTTATCTCTTCTGTTCTCAGGGAAGAAGATAAGTCTTTTACTTTTCATTGTCTTGTATTAAGTAAATTCATATTGTATGACTTTAATTTATTATAAGATGATGAGTTCTTATGTATTCTTCATGCATAGCGAGTAATTTCCTTATTCCTTTTTCTTGTGATGAAATAGTAACATGTGTAGGGTGTGGATTCAATTAGAATAAATTGTTATTCATGCTTGTGAAGGTTTTACTTCAAGATTCATTTACGTTTCAATTTGGCCAATTTTTTGGTTGAAATTTGTTGTAATTCCATTAGGATCCAGGAGGGCGATAGAGTTAACAACTAGTAAGAACCTCATTGAACTATAAGGTAAAAGAAAAGTAATATGTAGATTAGTGCAAATAAACAGAGAGATAATTTTAATGGGGGTAACTAAGAGATTTCTAGGGTTACTGGCAGAAACACTTCCATAGTTAACCTAACTTCTTTATGCACTTGGATAAGAGTAAAGAAAATGAATGATCATATTTTTCACAAAATTAAATTATTAGTTCTAAATGTTATACACATAGACAAATTACTAAATTCATTACAAGGAGCTTGAACTATCTTACTTTATTTAATTTTAGGTGAAACTAGTTTTATAGTAAATTTGGAGGATTAGTGGTAGTTTAGTAGAATTCTCTAGCTAACACTAAAATTGAAATTATTTCCTAGCTAAGACTACTTAAATTTAGCTGGCAATTTTCTTAAGTCTTTATAATTAATTGCCTTCCCCGTGGGATCGCTATCTCTGTGACTATGAAAGTCCTATATTATTTGAATGATACGTGCACTTGTGTTAATACCTAGTGTGTAGTAGTTAACCGTGGTAAATCTCTAGGTATAAAATTTATAAAATATATTTTAAATTAAATATTTTATCCATAAATCACTAGGTACAATGTAGCATTAGTCATGCATCGAGGTTGACCCTACCTCTAGGTGTACGAGTACATACCGTATCTTATGGGGTTCGTCCCTCCGCTCTTCAAACCATTCAATGGGGTTGGAAATCCATGCTAAGACATTGCTCATTTTTTTGTGTTCTATTGCATTGTCGAGAGCAACAACGCTTTTCTTATCCACCTCTTTATTATTAGAATGGGTGGATTCACTTTTTAATGGTATGCTAACTTGTTGTACGATACCTTCAGAACATTCTCTGAATTAGAAGACATGTTTGTAAAATGATTTACTAGTGCGCACAACCAAGTCACCTTTAGCGATCTAATTTTAGCCCACCAAGACAATAATGTGTCGGCATTATTTTTAGGTTGTGTGTTGTATTTTTGAAAAAGGGGTCACCTACAGAAATTGTGCGGCGAATTTTTAATTTAATTTAAATAAATAATTTGAAAAGTAGTATTTGATTTTTGAAAATAATTTTAAATTTGAAAATTTTAAGATATGAAATCAAACTGATCTCACATCCCGAATAGTTTATATAAACAAGCACCACACCACAAACTGTATGTCTATCCCGGAGAGTAGACACACTGCTTGATGATGGGGCTCGGTTAAATAAAATAGAAGATTTGTGACATCTGTTTGGTCTGCGAACCAATCTTATAAGCCGACAAGTTCTCCTGCTTAATATGAAAGCATTAAACAGGGTTTATATTACCTGGGTTTTTTAAAATTCCCTATAAGGGCAAGCCCCTATAGTTAATTACATCTTAGGTGACGAGATTCACCTAAGAAAACTCTCGATAATAATCAATAATTCTGCTCTCAAGAATTTCAAAGTTCAAGTTTTCAAGGGATTAAATTTTGGAATTTCAATAGGGAATGGATCAAATTTGGAAGATTTTATTTTGGGAATTCAAAGGAAGAAAGGTAGGAGAAATCACAGATTCGAAGCGAACTTCGGTAATTTCCCGGCTATCCTATTGTTTGGCTTGAATTTAGGAAAGTCCTAATATTTATTTAATATTTTGATCTTGCCAATTTTAATTAATTAAGACTTATATTTGTATGGTAAAATCATACAAGTAGCCTTGAAGATGTGAGGGTTTATATCGTATCGGACGACTACCTCGGAGTCCTAAGACCAGTTAGGGCTTAATTTGCTATGCAAATGCCTAACGAAGAGTTGAGGATTTATGTTGCACTAGACAAACTACCTCGAAATTCTATGGTTTGGTTATTTAACTCTAAGAAAGTTTTGCTGAAGTAGACTCAGGTTTTGCTGATGACGATGGTGGTGCCGCCCACTGTGCTCCAAGCTCCTTGTTGTTGCAGAGGTTTAGTTATAGAAGTCATAAATCAGGAGATGAGGAAAGTGTTTTGGTTTAGAGAAAAAAATCTTAATTTCCAAGTGTTTTTTAACATTTTAATTAAAACAAATTTTAAAGTTGATTATAACGACACCGGTTAAGATCCCACGGTTCCATCCTTCCGGCATCGTTATTTTTATCGGATTCACTTAGTCCAGATGAATTTGCTAAACTCAACTAAATGAGTTCCACACTTTCATTTAGACCGTGGGAAATCCCGTTAGCAACACGTAGGTTACATCATCCGAGGTATTCCCGATCATCCAACAAGACGTTTTAATTTAGTTGTAATTGTAGTTTTGTGTTCCGTTTGTGATTAAATTTTGAGTTGTTTTATATTTTGAAATGTTGTGGCGGTGAATTTTATCTTGTAATGATTTTTAATTTAGTTTTGGTTTCGGTTTTAAGGGCTATCCTAAAGGTGTGGGTTTTCATGCAACGATTGTTTATCATGCAATAAAAAGTAAGTGCAATGTGATTAAAGAAATTGCAATAATGTAAATTGCAATAAAATAAAAGCGTACCTGGAGGGTCTTCCCGTCATCCCAAGCTGCACTTAAAACACAATTAGAACATTTAAGCAAGTTCCTAGGTAAAGCTAAGGGAAGGGTTATGGTTTTCTACCAAATTCCTGATCCTATAGCTAGTCATTTCCTATGACGTCTAGGTTCTTGTGTTTTGGTTTGAGGACGATTTTCTTCATCAAAGAACAATTAAGTTCAATTGTTCTTATAAGTATCCTATCATATTGAGAAAATGCTTAAGAAGAATCTTAAACATCTTTTCAATACTGCTAGGATTGTTTTAAGTCCAAATGAATTTAATTGATCAAGTGAAGTAATCGTCCGAGGATTCAAGTTTTGTTATTATCTTGCTCAGTGAACTAAGACATCTGAATATCCTATAAGTGGGGTAACATTTCATTTAATGTTCTATTTAAGAGTTATGATAACCAAAGCTTTCGAGGGCAAACTGATGTTCAAGTGATTTATGATTTAATTTAATTTCAATTAATGGGTTTAAGTTTGGAATAGTGTTCAAGTTACTTCATTTTGAATTTCTTTAAATTTTTTATGTCTTAGGTGATGTTATTTAATTCAATTTAATTTAACTTTAATTTAATTTAATTTGGTTTAGTTTTAATTTTAATTTAATTTTGATTCTTTTTTTTTAATTTTGATTTTAATTTTAATTTTAATTTTAATTTTAATTTTAATTTTATTTGATTTTATTTTAATTTAATTTAATTTAATATGTTTTAATTTAATTTAATTTAATTTAATTTAATTTAATTTAATATAATTTAATATGTTTTAATTTAATTTAATTTAATTTAATTTAATTATTTAATTTAATTTAATTTATTTGATTTAATTTAATTTAATTTATTTAATTTGTTTGATTTAATTTAATTTAATCTTTAATTTAATTTTATTTTTAATTTTAGTTTAATTGAAAATTTAAAAAGAGTTTAATAATTTAACTTTTAACTTAATTTTAATGATTAAGTCATTTAATATTTTAAAACTTAAATTTGAATTATCATTTTAATTAGGAATTAAATATTATTGAGATGATTAATTTAGGGATTTTTAAATTAAAGAATAAATCTCTTCCTAATAATATCCCTATTCTAATAATTCCAATTTTATTATTCTTCCAAATTTAATCAATTATTTAATTAAGGTTTGTTTTAATTATTTTAAATTGTTTAGTAGGTTTCTACCCTTTAATTATTTAAATTTCAATCATCCAAATCAGATTAAGATCAAATATTTTACTTGTTAATTTTATTAAACCTAAAGTTTTAATTAAGGGTTAAAATTTTAATTACCATTTTTGCCCTTCAAGCTTAATAATTTAATAACTCACTAAATTGTGCTTAAATAAACTTGAAATTTTTATGTGACTTCACTCATATGTCAATAAAGACATGAGAGGAGAAAATGTGATTTTCCTGTATTTAATTTATTTATGTAATTAGATTTGGTGGAAAATAGGAATTTCCAAGGAAAATTTAATAATATGACCAAGGGAAAGTTTCTGTCCTTAAGAAAATTATGGGACATTCCTAATGACCAGAGGACCACTTGGACCAATTTTGGTGAATTTTTAAATTATATTATTTTTATTATAATTATTTTAAGTTTTGGAGTATTAATTAATTTAAAAATAAAGTAAAGGTTGAAAAATTAATTTTATATTTTTCAAAACTCTCTCTGATATCAAGAAAATCATAGAATTAATTTTTACAATTTTCTGATTTTTCTTTGATTTATTATAATTATTTTAGTGAAAATGCTAGAAAATACATTTTTTTAATTTTAAAATTACCCTAGGGCTTTAAAATTTAATATCTCATTAAATAGACCTAAGAAAAATATGGGATTTGTTTCTAAGTGATTAAAATTCAAAATGTGACATTTTGGTGAATTTTATTATTTTTATGATTTTTATTATTTTTTAATTATTAAAATATTAAAATAATGCAAAAAATTAAATTTTTTAGAAAATTGAAATTTTAATTTCCTTAAATTCCCTTGATATTAGAGAGGCTCCAAAACCAATTTGGTGAATTTTTTAAAGGTATTTTGAAAGTTATGAATTTTTAAAGTTTAAAATGGCTAAATGGCTTAATCAACCCATTTAATAGGGCTAACCAAGTCCAATTGACTTCAAATTTTTATGGTGGATTCCTCTGATCCTAAAGGTCAGTGGAGAATTGATTTCAAGTCAATGTATGGTTAGCTCTAATTAATTAAGGAGCTATTTTGGGTGTTTAAGCCAATTAGGGTTATTTTCAATAAACTAATCCAAAATCTATTTTTCCTAGGGTCCTCTAGTCATAAGAGACATCACCAAATTTTCCTAGAATTTATTTCACAACATACTAATTATTAGATTTAAAATACTCAAAACAGTAACATGAATTTGAAAAATCAATAACTTCTCATAGGAATGGCCTCTGACTTTGGAAAATTCACGGAATGTTCCCAAATTCGGAGGCTTCAAAGCCCTATGGTCTCATGTCATGGTGAATTTCCTATATGCATGGAGAATTAAAACAATGCAGAAAGGAAATAAATCATTAAAAATAAAATACTTGATGAAATTAAATGATTTCTTTTCCACATTATTCTCCTCTGTTCACTGAGCAAGAGGGTATTTTTATTTTATTTTTCCGATTTTCCTACACAAAGTTATGGATTTTTGAAGTTTAGGGAATTAAATAAATCAGAAAATACCCTAATTTTCTATTTATCCACGCGGCGCCGCGTCAACCTCGGCGACTCGAAACGCCACGTGGCGCTCTCCTATTCGACGCCGCCATCTGACTCAGCGCTCCGGGGGCCCGCTGTGTCGTTCCATCTCCTGATCCGGAGCGATCCTGGCCATCTGTCCTCGCGTGTATTAAATGAACGGCATCCGTTCATCGTCCCCAGGCGTCCTTACCCAAGAGCCGTCCGTCTTCTGTGCCTAAGATCTCACTCGATACTCGACCAAATTTAACGTTCTTATGCTCTCATGGATTCGTCTCGAGAAGACGAACATATCCATACGGTTTATGTGGCATGAAATCGACTCAATAAAAATGGAGAATGTTCGGAAGCTCGGGAAGAAGAGTGAGGCCATACCTTTGCTCGGAGAAGTGCGGCTTCGATCCGAGGGTTGTGTCACCTTCGATTGGATCCCGGCAAGCTCCGGATGAAGTCTCCCGGTCCGGTGAATTTCCTAGCTATGAAAGTGACCACAACCGATCACAAAGCTTGGAGGCCGGAACAAGCCGGGAGGCCCGGAGATGGGGCTTTCGGTGGGAAACTTCTCCTCTTGGTCCAGTGAAGGTGTAGGACCGATCGATTTGAGGATTGGCTCACCGTGGCAAAGTGTCCCGGTTTTGGGTGAAATTTCGGTTGAGAAATCGGATTCCGTCGGTGGGGATTAGGGCAAATTGACACTCTGGGATCAAGCTGCTCTAAGTATGGAGTAGGGTTTGGAACAATTTTGCGCGAGTTTCGGCAAGGTTTGTGCAACTCTCCTCCCATGGCCGTGAGGGGTCGGGTTTAAATAGAGGTGGATGGAGGGCCTCCCGGGGAGAGTTAGGGCTTGGGATCGAGCCTGCTCCGGCATGGGAAGAACAGCCATGGTGGCCATTGGGCATGGGGCGGCTCGGCAAGGTGGAATTCCAAAGTTTGGCTCCTCCCATGGTCTCGGCCATGGTGTTTTCCGGCGACCCGGGCGGCTGGCCGGCAGCATGGGTCACCCTCGAGTCCAGAGTGGGTCGTAGTTGGAGGTTTGTGCGATCAATTGGCCATGGACATGTGTAAACGGTTTGAATCAAAAGGGTATGGGGAGAGGCTCATTTTGGGTCCAAATGGGTCAACCCACCATTTTGGGTTTGGTGCACCCTTCCAAGCTTTGGTTTTGGGCCGAGAAGATCAGTTAGGTTAGCTGATCAAAAGGTGGTGATGTCCTTATCCAAGAATATTTGGATTAAATCTTGGTTAAGGGGTATCATGGGTGAGGTTAAAGACTTTTAGGAATTAAGGAAAGCTCCCTCTCCTCTTACCCAATGTGGTATGGTCACATGTCAAACAATTCACATGGCTTGCATGTGGCTTAAGAATGGCTTCATGGCTCACCTTTGGCTTGGGAAAAGTTTAGTCAATTTCATGGAAATGGATTTAAGAAAAATTTTGGTATTTAGGGGTGATTTGGCATGAGGCTTGATTTGGAATTATTTGATGATGAGATTGGAACTTAGGGAATGGCTTTGATTAAATGGATGGCAAATGGAAATGTCATGTGGGCTTTGTCATGAACTTTGGGCTTTTGAATTTGTCTTGGATGGGCTTTTAGAATGGTTTAGGAAAGTGGGCCTTTAGGCTTGAAAATAATTTGGTGGATGGGAAATTTGTAAAATTTTGGACCAAATAATTGTTGGGTTTGGTTTAGGAATGTGCCATGAGTAATTTGAAACAAGTTTGGAGTGATTTGGGTTAGGTTTGGGTTGAATTTGGGCTTTTTGGTAAAGTGGCCAATGTAGGTCAAATTGGGCTAACTTGGGCCAATGTTGGGATAGGGTTGAAATTGATGTAAAATAAATGTTGGGAAATGTTTATGGGAGTGTTTCAAAGAGGTTTTGGCCTTGGTTGGGTTTTGATTTTGGGGTTTGGGCTTATTTGGGTTAAGTTTGGGTTTAGGTCAAAATTGGGTCTTTTAGCTTTGGGTTGAATTTGAGTGGGGTTTGGGTCTAAATTTTGGGCAAATCATGTTAGTTTTTTGCTTGTGGGAATGTTAAGGAAGATTTAGAAAAGATTTGGGGTTAATTGGAGTTGAATTGGGTGAGTTTGGGTTAGGTTTGGGTCATGGGTCCAAATTGGGCTTTAAGGCCAAAAGTGAAATTGGATCCAAATGTAAATCAAATTGAACTTGGATTTGGTCTAAATTGGTGTTGGGAATCTTGAATTGAAGTTTAGAATTGAATTGGACCAGAATTTGGGTCAATTGGGTAGGCTTGGTTTGACATTGGGTTCACTTTGGGTTAAAATGGGTCAAATTGGGGGTTTTGATAAAAGTGGATTAAATTGACAAAATTGGCCCATGGTGTAGTTGAACAAAATGAAATTGGGAATATTTGGGATTTTCTAGAATTTTCTGGGAATTTTCTGAATTTTTTGGATTTTTGGGTCAAGAGGGGTATTTTGGATATTTGGAGGGTATTGGGAGGTATTTTTGGAACTTTTGGTATTTTGGCTATGAATGATCAATTTGAGTGATGTGGAAATTTTTGGGATTGGTTTTGAGGAATTTTGGGTGATTTGGGTGATCTTGTAAATTTTGGGTAGTTTCAAGGGTTTTGGGTAGGCTAGGCTGGTGTAGGGTCCCGGGAGTCAAAAATTGAAAATTTGGAAAATTGAAGATTGGGTGAATATAAGTGGAATAAAATCATTTTGGTTGGGCCATGAAGCCATATCAAGACCACATGAGCCATGAAGGGACTCATTTGAGGTATCCACTATGTTGTTCCTAACCCTCTTAGCCAAGGGCTTAGGGGTTAAGGACCATCCATGTGAATCACCTACATGAGTCAGGAGGCCAAGTTGAGTATAGGTGTGTGAAAGTGTAGTGTATAAATGTAGTGTGTGTGTAAGTCAGCCCCCTTCACCAGATCAGGCCACCCAGGGCAGTCCTAAGGCCAAAGAGTCCTATAGGAACTCATCCTTTAAACTTCCACATTTGATTTCAACCCTCTAGGTGATTAGGGGTCTACAATCAAGTTTGTGGAGTTTGTAGGGAGTTAAGAAGTGGTTTGAATTTCTAAAAGGTGGGTCCCAATTCTAATCCTCTAAGATAGTCAAAGGAAAAGCCTAAGGCTAGATCCTAAGTACTAAAGAGAAGAAGAGAAGACCTCATCAAAAATGAGGTCAACAAATGGACCCCCAATAGGTGTGGTGAGCTGACGGAGCACACCGCGCGTATTGGTGTTGACCGAAGCAATCAACAAAACCAACACAAACGTCCAAGTGACAAACTTAGGACAAAGTAGAAGAGTTTCCGCTGGGGAGTGTCAAGTATATCTCCGAGACTGGAGATTCCTGAACTATCGCTGGGGAAAGAAAAAGGAGGTGAATCCCAAATCACATGACCTGGGGGAATTTCAATTTAGATTTTATTTTGTTTTAGTTTAATTTTTGATGTGTGAGCTTAGATTTTAGTTTGGAGTTTTAATTTTGATTGAAGTTTTGTCAAAAATAATTTGAAGGGATTTGAACTTGAAATGAAGATTGGAATTTTGTGGTTTTAGATATAACATCTTCAACCTCAAAAGAAAATTGAATTGAATCATTACAATGAGGAGAGATCTCAGAGCAATGCGGTATTGGATGTAAAATCCTTAACCTCAAGAGTTTGATTTTGATGTATTTCATTGCAACAGGGAGAGAACCTAAAGCAATGCAGTCTCGGATGTAAAATCCTCAACCCAAAAGTTTGAATTTGATGTATTTCATTGCGATAAAGAAAGGATTCCAAAAGCAATGCAGTTTCGGATGTAAAATCCTCAACCCCAAGAAATTTGAATTTGATGTATTTCATTGCAATATGGAAAGAATCCTAAAGCAATTCAGTCTCGGATGTAAAATCCTCAACCAAAAAGTTTGAATTTGATGTATTTCATTGCGATAAGGAAAGGATTCCTAAAGCAATGCAGTTTCGGATGTAAAATCCTCAACCCCAAAAATTTGAATTTGATGTATTTCATTGCGATAGGGAAATGATCCTAAAGCAATGCAGTCTCGGATGTAAAATCCTCAACCCAAAAGTTTGAATTTGATGTATTTCATTGCGATAGGGAAAGAATCCTAAAGCAATGCAGTCTCGGATGTAAAATCCTCAACCCCAAAAATTTGAATTCGATGTATTTCATTGCGATAAGGAAAGGATTCCTAAAGCAATGCAGTTTCGGATGTAAAATCCTCAACCCCAAGAAAATTTGAATTTGATGTATTTCATTGCGATAGGGAAATGATTCTAAAGCAATGCAGCCTCGGATGTAAAATCCTCAACCCAAAAAAAATTTGAATTTGATGTATTTCATTGCGATAGGGAAAAAATCCTAAAGCAATGCAGTCTCGGATGTAAAATCCTCAACTCCAAAAGTTTGATTTTTGATGTATTTCATTGCGATAGGGAAATGATCCTAAAGCAATGCAGTCTCGGATGTAAAATCCTCAACCCAAAAGTTTGAATTTGATGTATTTCATTGCGATAAGGAAAGGATTCCTAAAGCAATGCAGTTTCGGATGTAAAATCCTCAACCCCAAGAAATTTGAATTTGATGTATTTCATTGCAATAGGGAAATAATCCTAAAGCAATGCAGTCTCGGATGTAAAATCTTCAACTCCAAAAGTTTGAATTTGATGTATTTCATTGCGATAGGGAAAGGATCCTAAAGCAATGCAGTCTCGGATGTAAAATCCTCAACCCAGAAGTTTGAATTTGAAAGGTAATTGATTTTGCAAGGATTTGTAGTGTTGATTTGAAAAGTGTGGAGTTTTGGTATTTCGAGAATCTCATGAAAGTTGTAAAAGACTTTCATGGAAGGAAATTGATTAGGCAGGAATATGTAGATGTTACATACCCCGTTCATAAGAGTTGATCGGAAGTCACCGGTTTGGATTGGATATAATTCCTCGCCATCGATTCGATCCGTGTCAATGGAATCAACCACTTCCATCCCGTACAAGGGAAAGAGTAGAACGGATCGGATTCCGGATTCGGGAGATTGAATTTGAATTTTCGATCGAGATTTGATTTGAGATCTGGAAGATCGAATTTGAGATTTGATTGAGATTTGGAATCTGGAAAGATTGAATTTGAATTTGATTGAGATTTGATTTGAGATCAGGAAAGAGATTGAATTTGAATTTGATTTAGATTTGATTTGAAATTTATGTTCATTTTGTTTGTCTTTAACAGTTCGAATTTATTTTATCGTTTATTTAATGTTCATGTGAATTTGGTGTTCATCATTTTTAGATGTTTACGGAAAGTTTCTTTTCTTTTATTCTTTTTTTTAATTTCTTTTCTGTTCTTTGTTCGAAGTTCATTTAACTTTAATGGCGTTTCCCAGTCAATTTGCACAAAAGAGGTGAAGGCCAAAAATGTGACATGGTCACTTTTATTCCAATCATGTCGAAGATACATCATACAACTCGATCTAGAATACATCTCATACAATCCATGTAGACTCAAAACAGACTATGTATGATCTTTGTCGATCCATCCAAAAAGGTATCTGTCAAAATCCATGTCTGAATAGTGGGGTACATGGTCAATAACATCACCTTCCAAGCCATCCTTGGCAAGGATGTCGGATGGATGTACGTTGGAGGTGTGATATTTTCCATGTAACTCACAGCTCGTAAGGCCGGAGGCTCTCTAGCTCTGGGTCTGGCTGGAAGTGGTAAGGTGTCTTCCTGTCGTCCATCCTTCTGAAAGTAACTGAGATCCGCTTCACTGGTACTCCTGGTATGCAATGTTCGGCCGACATCCGCTCCGTTGCCCTTCGGCATCATGACGGAACCTACCGGTAACGGTATCTTCACCGGCCCTCGAACTCACCCGGGCTCGCTATCCGGAGGTCGGATCCGAACATGATGTTACACTCGTTCGAGAAAGAAACCGTGCGTAAAGGTCCGACAAAGTCGTGGTGATCTATGTGCGGGGGTATGCGGTCACCCCGCTCGTAGATGTTAATAATGCAGCTGTTGGGTATGCAATCTGCTGGTAGTACCCTCCATGTTATCAATCTTTTTACCATTCTCTTGATGACTAATGGCATTGGATCCACTTGGCCATGACGAAGTATTCCCGGTGGGTTTCCCTTCCTGTCTTCTGCGAAGTTGTAGCAGCATCCGCATTGTATTGTAATTCTTCCTTTCCCTGGCATCCATCTCCGGGGTTCTGAGTAGGTGTTTTCTCTTAGGCGGCCCGCTCGGCCCATTCTTTTCAAATCCCGGATGCAATCCACGATTCGTTGTTGTTCATATTCTGAGAATATGTCTGTATGTAGCTCGAGGCCTTCTAGTATATTGATCCTTCTGCCTCTGATTCTTTCGAAGTATTCAAAAGTTTTCTTTTCGACATTCTCGCATTCTTTCCAGCTCGTACTCCGGAATAATCCGCAAATGGCGGGGCCCGGTGATGTATTGTGGGATATACGGCTCAATCCCTTCACGTTCTCCCGCATACCTCGGCTCCTCGGGGATGATGTCCGTCGGGACATCCTCCGGGTTGCTTCGCAACAAGGTTATGCATTACCGGTGGTTCTATCCGGTGGCGTGGTAGCCTTCTTTCTTCGATCTTCGTGAGATTTCCCCGGTCCCTTTCGTTATCCTAGGAGCCGGCCTCCTTTCTTCCCGTGCCGGTGAACCGGCGTCCTCGACCCGTATGTACCGGCAGAGCAATCGTCTCGGCCGCGCCGGTCCGCTCGCTAGTTTGGTTAACATCTTACGGATACGGCGATTCTTATTTCTTCGTTGCGTTGCTGTGAGAGTAGCTCTTCGAACTTCCTGAATCTCTGTGGGTGTGGCGCTGACAAGCCTGCCCTCTGCCGTAGCGACTACAGACTTGATTTTCTTGTCTTCTTCAGCATTTGCTTTCCTTTTCTTGTTGTTGGATTGGTGGCTTGGGCCACTCACTTTCATTATCGTCCGATCGGGCGGCTCCTCTCGATCAGCCGGGACTCCGCTCACTTTCCTCATATTGCAGGCCTGCTGGTGCGAAGTCTGAGTCAATCTCGATTATTGCTTCATCTTTCACCCTCTTTTCGTCGAGTGCAAGGCTTACGCCATTTCTAAAGTTTAGGACCAACCGCCCGTTCGACATTTCCCTGCGAAAAGACAAGGAAAAGGATCAAGGGCTGTACTAAGAACAAGAACATTAAGAAAATATTTATTAAAGACAGTTTTTTTTATTACTTCTTGTATTTTTAAATTTAACAGGAATGAAGTATGATAAGATCAGGAAAGAAATTTTGATGTGGAAGAGAAAACAAGGAAAGCTTTATTATCATGATTTTATTATTTTAGCACATTTTTTTATTATTTTTTGGGTTCGGACCCAGTCATAAGTAATTACTTCGCCCGTGCTTCTAGGGATGAAGAATTCATTCCTTCGAAACATCAGGTAGCATAATACTTCTTCAAGTATCGTCCGTCGATCGAAGCATATGTCGTTCTCCTCGGCAATTCACTAGCCGGTAGGAGCCTCCCGAGTGGACTCACTTCAACCACAAACGGCCCTTCCCAAGTAGGTTCAAATTTTCCTCCTATCTTGCGGTGTGCAAGAATAGGTCTTTTGAGAACGAGAACTAAGTCACCAACTTTGAAGGTTCTCGGCGGACCGATCCGTCATGGGCTTGAACCATCTTTGCTCGGTATAGTTCTAAATTCTGTTGCGCCGCAAGTCTTTTCCCTTCCAGGCTTTCCAATTCCTCTAGTTGTAATTTGGCATTCTCTTCCGTCGTGATTTTGTTTTCAACTCGCAATTCCGAGTGAAGGAAGCCGAACCTCTAATGGTAACACTCGCCCAGGACCCATACACCGGAGCGTAAGGCGTAGCTTCGAGTAGGAGTTCGAAGGTTGTCCGGTAGGCCCATAAGGCTTCTAATAACTTCTTGTGCTAATTTCTCTTATTATCGTCCAAGGTTTTCTTTAAGATTTGAACTAGAGTTTTATTAAAAGCCTCGACTGTGTCGTTTGCTCTTGGGTAGTAAATTGTTGAATATCGCCGTCGATTCCGTGTCTCCCGACAAAATTGTTGATTTGTGTGCTTCGAATGCCGACCCATTATCCGAGATGATCTCGCGCGGCACTCCGAAACGGTAGACAACTTGGTTCTCGAAAACCGTAGCACGTGGTGTACTTTCACTTCTCCGAGTGGAACCGCTCTCGCCCACTTGGAAAAGTAATCTGTAGCCGCAAGAATGAAGCGATGTCCTTTTGAAGATGGTGGTTTTATTGGATCCACTATATCCGTACCCCAACATTCGAATGGCCACGACGCAATTGTCGGATGTATCACATTTGGAGGTTGGTGTAGAACCACTCCGTGCACCTGGCATTGGTGACAGCTCTTGGCAATTTTCATGCAGTCGGTCATCATCGAGGGCCAGTAGTACCCTAATCTTTTAATTTTCATCTTCATCTTCAGACCCGACCGGTGAGCGCCACGTAGTCCTGAATGCACCTCTTTAACAATTTCACGGGCCTCGGACCCGCTTAGGCACTTTAGCCACATTTGATTGAAAGACCTTCTGTATAACGTGTTATTTATTAATGCGTAAGACAGAGTTCTTTTCTTGATCTGATGGGCTAGCGACCTATCGTCCGGTAGTTTTCTCGTTTGCGTGGTAGTTCATTAATGGCCGTCGCCAATCTTCTCGTGTTTTCTCGTCACTATTGCAACCGATCCTTTTTCTTTTCTCGATTTGTGTATTGTGTCTATGTCGAGCCGTGATAGGACTCGACGTCCGTGAACCGACACTTCCACCGATTCATCTTGCAAACGAGCAAATTCTTTTGCGAGGCGAGCTAACGCATCTCGCTAAGGCATTTTCTTTTCGGGAATTTTGTAGATTGTCACATTCGGAATTTGTTCCAACAATCGTATGGCATACCGGAAGTATTGCTCGAGTCTTGGTTTTAAAATTCCGTATTGTCCGGCAACTGTTGAATGATTAACTGCGAATCCCCGTAGATGTTGATGTCTGTTATCCCCATTTGAATAGTTAATTCCAGTCCTGTTATGAGGGCTTCGTATTCTGCTTCGTTGTTTGTACACGGTTCTGTCAAGTGGTAGGAGTATCTTAACATCCCCGCTCCGGTGTTATAAATATTAGTCCGATCCCTGCCTTACCAGGCACTATCACTTGTGATTCTTCGTCTTTGTGTGCTGACGATGCTCCGTCGAAATATAATTCCCAACGTCGATCATCAGGGTCTTCTAGGCTCATTATTTGTTCATCTGGCAAGTTGTCATTGAGAGGAGATTCTGCCGGCAAAGGGTGTGTTGCGAGGAAGTCTGCTAAGACTTGTCCCTTTACGAAACGAAAAGGCACGAAAGTTATATCGAATTGCAATAATATCATTGACCATCTGGCAAGTCTGTCGGAAAGTGTTGGACGAGTCATCAAGTATTGCAATGGATTAAATTTCGAGATCAGGTTGACCTTATGAGAAAGCATGTAGTGCCCGAGCTTTTGAGCGGCGAAGATCGGGGCCAAACAATGCTTTTCAATTGCGGGATACCTTATCTCCGTCGGAAGTAAACGACCGCTCGGGTAGTAAAGAGCATTTTCTTTACCCTCATCATTGACTCCGGCTAACAGGGCTCCGAGAGAGTCGTCTAAAGCCGCGGTATAAAGTATCAGCGGTCTACCCGAAATCGGGGTCGCTAAGACAGGAGGTGTCATTAAATATTGTTTAATGTCCTCGAAGGACCTCCGGCATTTCTCTTCCCAAATAAATTTGGCGTCCTTTTTAACTAGTGCCGAGAAAGGCCGACACCTACTCGACAAGTTTGAGATAAAGCGTCGAAGATATGCCAGCTTCCCTTGAAAAGATCGTAGTTGTTTTAAGGTTTTGGGAGGCGGCATTTCTAAGATAGCTTTAATCTTTTCCGGTCGATTTCAATTCCACGATGTTGGACAACGAATCCTAAGAATTTCCCGGAGGTGACGCCAAAGGCGCATTTTAAGGGATTCATCTTAAGGTTAAATTGCCTTAATCGTTCGAAAACAATTCTCAAATCATACAAGTGGTTGTCCTTTACTTTGCTTTTGATGACCACATCGTCCACGTAGCATTCGACTTGATTGTGGATGAGATCATCAAAAATTCTTGTCATCGCTCTCTGGTATGTTGCTCCTGCGTTCTTCAGTCCGAATGGCATCACCGTGTAGCAATATACTCCGATCGACGTTCGAATGCCGTAAGCTTTTCATCTTCCGGAGCCATTTTTATCCGGTTGTATCCCGAAGATCCATCCATGAATGAGAATATTTCATGTGTCGAAGCAATGTCGATCATTAATTCGGGATCGGTATAGGAATTCATCTTTTGGACATGCCTTGTTTAAATCTCCGAAGTCCACACAAATTCCGATCCGACCATTCTTCTTCTCGATCGGCACCACATTGGCTAACCAAGTCGGGTATTGTTCTTCACGGACAAATTTAGCATCTATTAGCTTTTTAACTTCGACTATGACTTGTTGTTCGATTTCTAGACGCATTCTTCTGGGACCTTGTCCGACGGGACGGAAGTAGGATCCACTCCTAGCTTATGGACTCGCGACCTCCGGAGCTAATCCTGGCATCTCATCGTAGCTCCAAGCAAAACAGTCTTTAAGTTCCATTAATAACTTGATTATTTCTTCGGAGTCTTCTTTACTGAGTAAGGAGCTAACAAAGGTAGGTCTAGGCTCTTCGCTAGTACCTAAGTTAACTTCCGTTAACTCATCTATTGTAGATTTGATCTCTTCTTCGAACTCTGGTGGAGCATCTCCAATTTGTAAATCTTCGAGTTCGTCTGTAGTTTCCATGCAGTTTTCATTAGACTCGCAAGTGACAACTGTGCAAAATTCGCATCGTCAACTGATCCTACTGTGCCGAATCCGAGACCATGCTTTGAATTGGGTGGACGACCGGAGTTATTCCATAAATTTTCAAAATGTTGTGATTGACCTTTTGTCCATTTTCGAGGTAAGAAACCACGCTGAATTAAATTTTGAACACAGGGAGAGTACCACTCAAAAGGTAATTCCATTAATTCTGATGAAGTGACATCTTCAAATTGTACATTATTTTCGGCTTTGGAGGAAGGAGCACCACGGTAGAATTTGATTGGCTTTGCACCGCCGCTACGTACCTCTTCGACCACCATACCCTCGATCTTATTAGAATGAATCGGGGTCGTGGTCATAAGTATGTACATAGTGGTTAATCTTCTCGTACATCGATTTATATTCTTCGTTCTTCTCATCTTCGAGAGAGATCTTGAATTGCAGCCTTCTTCCGACTTATTGTCGCTGCTTCTTGTTTGATTTCTTTTTCTTCTTCGAACTCGTCTTCCCAATCAACATTGATGGTCGGTTTCCTCCGTCCAACTATCCTAACATCTCCGCCACGACCTCGTCCCCGGCCTCGACCTCGGATGCGAGTTGTGGAGAAACCTTCACCATCTCGTCGTAAGGGAGTGGTGAGTGATCGTTGGACTAGAACTTCGGGTTCTTCGTTGTCCCGAATTTTCTTTGCTTCATTCGTTATGGTATCTCTCGGAGAAGATTGTTTTCTTCGGAGGTGCATAATAAGTCGCATCTTCATGGATTCCAATTTCATGTACGGAGAATGGTCGTAAGTCACCTTTGATGCAATCGTTCCCCTCCATCGTAGTATTTGATGCACCGATGTAGAGATGATGGTACCATCCTCGTTTTCATGTATCCATGGTCGGCCCAAGAGAGCGTTGAACGACGTTTCGAATCAATTATGTGAAATTTTGCGGTTGTCTTTGCTAAGTCACCGGTCTTCATTAGTAGCGTTATTGATCCGAGGGCTCTTTCTCCTTTCTCGGTCGAATCCTCTTAATAACATTTTGTCGGCTTCGAGCTCGCGAGCATCAATTTCCAAATATGCTAGTGTTCGAAGACTCATTATATTGATTGATGCTCCCGGATCCACCAATACTCCGGAGAGTGTAAACTTCTCAATTGGAATCGAAATGTACAACGGTCGGTTGTGGTCCGTCGTCCCAAGTAATAGTGTCATTGTCCGTGAAGGTAACACCTCGTCGTTCCTTTAACGAACGAACCTCATCTAAGGAATCTCCGGCCATTTGAGCTAAGCAAATTTCTGGATCAATTAAGGCCTTGATCAAAGCTTCTCTCATCTCCTTTGATAAGATGAGAGCGTCGTAGATGCTCAGTTTGGCCGGTAGTTTCCTAATATGGGCTAGCACGTTGTAGTCCACTTTATTTTCATGTGTCTCGGCTTCTTCTCGAATGGGTATTTCTTCTGCCGGGTTGGTTCTTCTTGAACAACCACCGCTTCCTTCGTCCTTTCGGACCCATTCTAGGAGGTAGAACTCTTCCACTTCTTAAGTTGACTTCGTAATTTCTTCCGAATCTAGTATCGAGTTCGTCGCCGTTTCCTCCCGAATCGGAATGACATGTTCTTCTGGATTAGCTTCGCAGTCTGAAGGCTCTAACTCTATTGTGACTGGAGCTCCTCGAAACTCGCAGATAGATTCGTTGCTTGTTGAACTCTCGTAGCCTCCTTGATGGATGTCTTCTTCGTCATTGGGATCGTCGAGATTGTGTATGATTTGAGAATTGTCATTGGTATCGAAATCGATGTTCGGATTGTCGCTAGTTACTTAATCGTTAGAAACGATCAAAACGTAGCCAACGCCATAACCCTTATCATTATAAGATCCCACCGGAGTGAGCAGATAATCATACGGAGTCGAGGTTCGAGGATTTCTCCCCCGAATCCGAAACAACTATCCTAGGATAAGCAGCCCCTAGTCTAGCCTTAGGAGCCTCGGTCTTCTCTTCTTCATCAATTTTCTTCTTTTCTTCAATCGTCTCCTGTTGAGGTGGTTCTTCTATCGCAAGTGACAGTGTCGACTTGACAGGTTTCGAACTCTGAATTGAAGCTTGCACCAAAGCCGTTTCGGATGTGATCCAAAATCTTTTCGAAGACCTTGTCCAAGCGGTATCCACCCATCATCGCTGCATAGGGATCTATCGGAACGATGAGATCGACCGAGACAACATCGACGGAACCTCCTTTCCGGGGTTCCTTCATGTACTCCTTCAAGATTGTTATATTCCCTTTCCGAAGGTTGTCGTTGAGCCAACTTTTGAAGGTAATGCAATCTTCTATTTTGTGTCCAAGCATCCGGTGGTAAGGGCAAAAGTTGGGATCACCTTTCTTGTTGACTTCTTCTGGTCTCTTAGGCTCGGCAGCTGGAAATCCGGAGTCTTCATCGACTACAGTAACATTTTCGCATCGCCTCATTCTTGAATGGATATTCCCCGCTCGAAGCTCCCTTAATGTACGTTGCGGACGAGGCGGTTGTTCATATCGTGGAGATGACCGATAGCTGGGTCGAGGTCAGTTGATAATTTTGTCGAGGTTGTTGCGGCCGTTCGGACGATATTTGTATCGGTTGCTTGCCTTTGTCGATCGCTGCGATGATCCCGGATTTCTTTTCAAAAGTCTTCACAGTGCTTTTGCTTGTCCGTCTTGTCGGCGAAACTTAATTGCTTCGCCTCCTCTTGCAAGCTCCCGGCCTTGCTTAACAACTTCTCAAAAGTCTTAATAGTAAATCCCTCGAGGAGAAGTGCTATCGGGCCGTGAATGCTTTTAAGTAAGATGCCGATTGCATGTTGTTCTTGTAGTTGTGGCTCACACTTCATACTTAGATTTCTCCATCGAAGTATGTAATCCACCAAAGTTTCGTTCGGCTTCGCTTCTCTACCACTAAATCACCTATAGTGATGTGGTGCCGAGCTCCGCAAATCGCTCGATGAAGAGATTTTCTAGTTCCGAGAATGTCTTCACCGAACCATTCGGTAATCTCGCATACCAATCAAAGGCGATCCCCGACGGACCGCCGACAAATTGTCGGAAGAGTAATGCATCGCTCCCGCCGCATTGCAACAACCGGCACGAAAGTGTGCAACATGCCGTCGGGGTTCCCGTTGCCCATCAAAGGTCTTGAACAGAGGTGGTACGAAGCCTTTCGGGTATTGGACAACGTCGAATTCTTCATGGTAAGGTCTACCCGTCCGAATGGATGTCCCGTTCTTCGATTGTGCTAAGGCTTCGCACTCGCTCGTTCCACCAAGCTCTTGATATCTTTTTCGGAATCATACTTTGTGTTGTATCTTTCTTTAGTCGATCATCCCCGTTGACGGATGTAATCTCCTTTCCTCCGTCTACAATGTGAATGACCTCCGGGGGTATCTCTCTTAGTGGTTGCACTCGACTTTGGAGAGTGGCTGAGGCTACTGCCCATCTCTTCCATCCTCTTCGCCATTCGGGTGATCGTATCGTCTTTCTCTTGAAGCCGCCTCCTCATCACTTCCGGCTCCTCTCTTCTCGCGGGCCGCAGGAGCACCTCGTGAAGCCGACGAAGCTCGCGTTTCGACCATGTTGATTTCTCGCATACTCATCGTCCATGAATTCTGATGAATCAATCTCATCTCCAAATTTCTCTTCTCTTTCTTTTGCTAATCGTCAGATATCAGTCCTCAACTTTTCCATAGCATCCTCTAGCGGTCCTTTCTCTGCATCCTTGCAGTTGTCGTGTGATGGCTGTCGGGTTCCCTTCTCACGAGTCCCCTTTATCGCAAGTAGCACTTTCTTCGGATTCAAGTCTCCCGACGAGACTTTCCTTCTCGGCCGTTGTTTCAATCTTAATCGTCCAAGTAGTGGGACGCCACACCATCCTTCTAGCAGCAGAAGGTCTAGGACCGGATGGCCCGTCGACCAAATGCCGGAAGGTGGTATCCTCCCTAATCCGTAACCCCGAAACAACGACGAGCGGACTAGCCTTCATCCTTTTACTCGGCTTTTCTATAACGATGACAGGTTCTACTCGGGGCCCTAGACGGGATTTGACTGGCACCCGCCCTATCCTTCTTAGAATCTTCGATACAGGGCATTTCTCTTTCTTTGCTAGCTTCTCAATCACAGTCTGTAGTCGGTCAAATGGTGTGTTCCTAGCCCTTTTCTTCTGCTTGTCGTTGTAGTATGCTCGGTCGAGGTAATATAGAAACAATCCTGCGTACATTTTCCTCGTCGACCGCGGCGGAAAGGGGGTGGAATCTACTTCCTTCCAAAAGAGTGTATCTTCGAGCAATGGTATGTATTCGGGTAGGGGTGTGTACTCGGGATTTCGGGATCTCCTCCAGAAAGCAACTTCGGCAGCCTCGGCCTTCCCGGCAATCTTCCCGCTTCGTTCCTTCTTCGAGTCCGTGTTAGTGATGGAACTCTAGTCGGACCCGATTTCAAAAACGAAGGTCTCACAGAAAGTCCGTACCCTCCATGGTAACGGGTTCACCATAGTTCCGGATTTCCTTCCCCTTTAATCTGCGTAAGCCGGGGTAGGTGCGGAGACAACTAGACCAGCGGGGTAGCAAGAACAGGTCCTTCGCTGGACAACAGAATCCTCTCAGCTGGAATCTTTTGCGGGGAGGAAACTCTCGAGTTGACCTAAGGTTGAACTCGATCGGCGACTTCTCGCTTCGGATACTTTGTTTGTCAGCGCGAAAAGGAAACGTCGGTGATCTTGACATTTGTGTTCTCGAATCCTTGTCCAAACCGGATGATCCCATTATCGGGCAGCTCATCCTTGTAAACAGCGAAGTCCAGTCCATTGGTGAAGGAGAAAATCAGCTTTGGGGCTTCCATTTCTGTAGGGTAGATCCTGATTGTCAGTCCCAAGTTATGCTTCTTCTCATTAAGACGAAAAGAAAGGAATCGAAAAGAGTCCGAACACATTCTTGTTCATATATTTATAAGAAGGAGTTATTTGTTAAAAGAGTCATTCATTAGAGGGTTTGTTTATTAGGAACGGAATGTTCAAAGGTGTAAAGAAGGTAATGAATCTGATTCAGAGTTGGAAAGGAAAAGAAAGTCTGATGCAAGACTTCTCGACTCGAAGGATCACTCCTAAACTAACACCTATTGGGGGTCCACCCCACCTCAAAAATGAGGTAAAGGATCTCGGAACCTCTCTGTTTAGGGGTGTCTAAACAGTGGTTCCTAAATCC
The DNA here is from genome assembly GCA_022702705.1 of Papilionanthe hookeriana x Papilionanthe teres. Classification (NCBI taxonomy): domain Eukaryota; kingdom Viridiplantae; phylum Streptophyta; class Magnoliopsida; order Asparagales; family Orchidaceae; genus Papilionanthe; species Papilionanthe hookeriana x Papilionanthe teres. The sequence continues at coordinate 41,065,906 of CM040439.1, forward strand.
AAGAGAATGTTGGTTATACTCGTTCAAGGTAGAAATGAACATAGTATTCCAACGGAAAGAAGGGTAGTTTGATCCACAAGGGACATGGATACACTACCGATTGAAAGCAGAATTGTCTGATTAAAATGGAGAGAGGAATTGTTCCCCAGCGGAGTCGCCAGAAGTTGTCGGCATTATTTTTAGGTTGTCTGTTGTATTTTTGAAAAAGGGGTCGCCTACAGAAATTGTGCGGCGAATTTTTAATTTAATTTAAATAAATAATTTGAAAAGTAGTATTTGATTTTTGAAAATAATTTTAAATTTGAAAATTTTAAGATATGAAATCAAACCGATCTCACATCCCGAATAGTTTATATAAACAAGCACCGCACCACAAACCGTATATCTATCCCGGAGAGTAGACACACTCGCTTGATGATGGGGCTCGGTTAAATAAACTAGAAGATTTGTGACATCCGTTTGGTCCGCGAACCAATCTTATAAGCCGACAAGTTCCTCTCGCTTAATATGAAAGCATTAAACAGGGTTTATATTACTCGGGTTCTTTAAAATTCTCTATAAGGGCAAGCCCCTATAGTTAATTACATCTTAGGTGACAGGATTCACCTAAGAAAACTCTCGATAATAATCAATAATCCTGCTCTCAAGAATTTCAAAGTTTAAGTTTTCAAGGGATCGAATTTTGGAATTTCAATAGGGAATGAATCAAATTTCGAAGATTTTATTTTGGGAATTCAAAGGAAGAAAGGTAGGAGAAATCACGGATTCGAAGCGAACTTCGGTAATTTCCCGACTATCCTATTGTTTGGCTTGAATTTAGGAAAGTCCTAATATTTATTTAATGTTTTGATCTTGCCAATTTTAATTAATTAAGACTTATATTTGTATGGTAAAATCATACAAGTAGCCTCGAAGATGTGAAGGTTTATATCGTATCGGACGACTACCTCGGAGTCCTAAGACCAGTTAGGGCTTAATTTGCTATGCAAATGCCTAACGAAGAGTTGAGGATTTATGTTGCACTAGGCAAACTACCTCGAAATCCTATGGTTCGGTTATTTAACTCTAAGAAAGTTTTGTCGAAGTAGACTCGTGTTTTGCTCGATGACGATGGTGGTGCCGCCCATCGTGCTCCAAGCTCCTCGTTGTTGCAGAGGTTTAGTTATAGAAGTCATAAATCAGGAGATGAGGAAAGTGTTTTGGTTTAGAGAAAAAAATCTTAATTTCCAAGTGTTTTTTAACATTTTAATTAAAACAAATTTTAAAGTTAATTATAACGACACCGGTTAAGATCCCACGGTTCCATCCTTCCGGCATCGTTATTTTTATCGGATTCACTTAGTCCAGATGAATTTGCTAAACTCAACCGAATGAGTTCCACACTTTCATTTAGACCGTGGAAATCCCGTTAGCAACACGTAGGTTACATCATCCGAGGTATTCCCGATCATCCAACAAGACGTTTTAATTTAGTTGTAATTGTAGTTTTGTGTTCTGTTTGTGATTAAATTTTGAGTTGTTTTATATTTTGAAATGTTGTTGCGGTGAATTTTACCTTGTAATAATTTTTAATTTAGTTTTAGTTTCAGTTTTAGGGGCTATCCTAAAGGTGTGGGTTTTCATGCAACAGTTGTTTATCATGCAAGAAAAAGTAAGTGCGATGCGATTAAAGAAATTGCAATAATGTAAATTGCAATAAAATAAAAGCGTACCTGGAGGGTCTTCCCGTCATTCCAAGCTGCACTTAAAACACAATTAGAACATTTAAGCAAGTTCCTAGGTAAAGCTAAGGGAAGGGTTATGGTTTTCTACCAAATTCCCGATCCTATAGCTAGTCATTTCCTATGACGTCTAGTGTTCTTGTGTTTTGGTTTGAGGACGATTTTCTTCATCAAAGAAAAATTAAGTTCAATTGTTCTTATAAGTATCCTATCATATTGAGAAAGTGCTTAAGAAGAATCTTAAACATCTTTTCAATACTGCTAGGATTGTTTTAAGTCCAAATGAATTTAATTGATCAGGTGAAGTAATCGTCCGAGGATTCAAGTTTTGTTATTATCTTGCTCAGTGAACTAGGACATCTGAATATCCTATAAGTGGGGTAACATTTCATTTAATGTTCTATTTAGGAGTTATGATAACCAAAGCTTTCGAGGGCAAACTGATGTTCAAGTGATTTATGATTTAATTTAATTTCAATTAATGGGTTTAAGTTTGGAATAGTGTTCAAGTTACTTCATTTTGAATTTCTTTAAACTCTTTATGTCTTAGGTGATGTTATTTAATTCAATTTAATTTAACTTTAATTTAATTTAATTTGGTTTAGTTTTAATTTTAATTTAATTTTGATTCTTTTTTTTAATTTTAATTTTAATTTTAATTTTAATTTTATTTGATTTTATTTTATTTTAATTTAATTTAATTTAATTTAATTTAGTTTAATATGTTTTAATTTAATTTAATTTAATTTAATTTAATTTAATTTAATTTAATATGATTTAATTTAATTTAATTTAATTTAATTTAAATTAATTTATTTATTTATTAATTTAATTTAATTTAATTTAATTTATTTGATTTAATTTAATTTAATTTATTTAATTTATTTGATTTAATTTAATTTAATCTTTAATTTAATTTTATTTTTAATTTTAGTTTAATTGAAAATTTAAAAAGAGTTTAATAATTTAACTTTTAACTTAATTTTAATGATTAAGTCATTTAATATTTTAAAACTTAAATTTGAATTATCATTTTAATTAGGAATTAAATATTATTGAGATGATTAATTTAGGGATTTTTAAATTAAAGAATAAATCTCTTCCTAATAATATCCCTATTCTAATAATTCCAATTTTATTATTCTTCCAAATTTAATCAATTATTTAATTAAGATTTGTTTTAATTATTTTAAATTGTTTAGTAGGTTTCTACCCTTTAATTATTTAAATTTCAATCATCCAAATCAGATTAAGATCAAATATTTTACTTGTTAATTTTATTAAACCTAAAGTTTTAATTAAGGGTTAAAATTTTAATTACCATTTTTTGCCCTTCAAGCTTAATAATTTCATAACTCACTAAATTATGCTTAAATGAACTTGAAATTTTTATGTGACTTCACTCATATGTCAATAAAGACATGAGAGGAGAAAATGTGATTTTCCTGTATTTAATTTATTTATGTAATTATTTTTGGTGGAAAATAAAAATTTTCAAGGAAAATTTAATAATATGACCAAGGGAAAGTTTCTGTCCTTAAGAAAATTATGGGACATTCCTAATGACCAGAGAACCACTTGGACCAATTTTGGTGATTTTTTAAATTATATTATTTTTATTATAATTATTTTAAGTTTTGGAGTATTAATTAATTTAAAAATAAAGTAAAGGTTGAAAAATTAATTTTATATTTTTCAAAACTCTCTCTGATATCAAGGAAATCAGAGAATCAATTTTTACAATTTTCTGATTTTTCTTTGATTTATTATAATTATTTTAGTGAAAATGCTAGAAAATACATTTTTTTAATTTTAAAATTACCCTAGGGCTTTAAAATTTAATATCTCATTAAATAGACCTAAGAAAAATATGGGATTTGTTCCTAAGTGATTAAAATTCAAAATGTGACATTTTGGTGAATTTTATTATTTTTATGATTTTTATTATTTTTTAATTATTAAAATATTAAAATAATGCAAAAAATTAAATTTTTTTAGAAAATTGAAATTTTAATTTCCTTAAATTCCCTTGATATCATAGAGGCTCCAAAACCAATTTGGTGAATTTTTGAAAGGTATTTTGAAAGTTATGAATTTTTAAAGTTTAAAATGGCTAAATGGCTTAATCAACCCATTTAGTAGGGCTAACCAAGTCCAATTGACTTCAAATTTTTATGGTGGATTCCTCTGATCCTAAAGGTCAGTGGAGAATTGATTTCAAGTCAATTTGATGTATGGTTAGCTCTAATTAATTAAGGAGCTATTTTGGGTGTTTAAGCCAATTAGGGTTATTTTCAATAAACTAATCCAAAATCTATTTTTCCTAGGGTCCTCTGGTCATAAGAGATATCACCAAATTTTCCTAGAATTTATTTCACAACATGCTAATTATTAGATTTGAAATACTCAAAACAGTAACATGAATTTGAAAAATCAATAACTTCTCATTGGAATGGCTCTCGACTTTGGAAAATTCACGAATGTTCCCAAATTCAGAGGCTTCAAAAGCCCTATGGTCTCATGCTATGGTGAATTTCCTATATGCATGGAGAATTAAAACAATGCAGAAAGGAAATAAATCATTAAAAATAAAATACTCGATGAAATTAAATGATTTCTTTTCCACATTATTCTCCTCTGTTCACTAAGCAAGAGGGTATTTTTATTTTATTTTTCTGATTTTCCTACACAAAGTTATGGATTTTTGAAGTTTAGGGAATTAAATAAATCAGAAAATACCCTAATTTTCTATTTATTCACGCGGCGCCGCGTCAACCTCGGCAGCTCCGAAATGCCGCGTGGCGCTCTCGCATTCGACGCCACCATCCGACTCGCCGCTCCGGGGCCCGCTGTGTCGTTCCATCTCCTGATCCGGCGCGATCCTGGCCGTCCGTCCGCGCGTATTAAATGAACGGCATCCGTTCATCGTCCCCAGGCGTCCTTACCCGAGAGCCGTCCGTCTTCTAGTCCTAAGATCTCACTCGATACTTGACCAAATTTAACGTTCTTATGCTCTATGGATTCGTCTCGAGAAGACGAACATATCCATACTGGCTGATGTGGCATGAAATCGACTCAATAAAAATGGAGAATGTTCGGAAGCTCGGGAAGAAGAGTGAGGCCATACCTTTGCTCGCAGAAGTGTGGCTTCTATCCGAGGGTTGTGTCACCTTCGATTGGATCCCAGCAAGCTCCGCATGAATTCTCCCGGTCCGGTGAATTGCCTAGCCTATGAAAGTGACCACGACCGATCACAAAGCTCGGAGGCCGGAACAACCGGGTGGCTCCGGAGATGGAGCTTTTAGTGGGAAACTTCTCCTCTTGGTCCAGTGAAGGTGTAGGACCAATCAACTTGAGGATTGGCTCACCGTGGCAAAGTGTCCCGGTTTTGGGTGAAATTTCGGCTGAGAAATCGGATTCGTTGGTGGGGATTAGGGCAAATCGACACCTGGGATCAACCGCTCTAAGTATGGAGTAGGGTTTGGAACAATTTTGGCGAGTTTCGGCAAGGTTTGTGCAACTCTCCTCCCATGGCCGCGAGGGGGTCGGGTTTAAATAGAGGTGGATGGAGGGCCTCCCGTGGAGAGTTAGGGCTTGGGATCGACCGCTTCGGGCATGGGAAGAACAGCCATGGTGGCCATCGGGCATGGGGCGGCTCAACGAAGGTGGAATTCCAAAGTTTGGCTCCTCCCATGGTCTCGGCCATGGTGTTTTCCGGCGACCTGTGCGGCCGGCCAGCGAGCATGGGTCACCCTCGTGTCCAGTGGGTCGTAGTTGAGGTTTGTGCGGTCAATCGGCCATGGACATGTGTAAACGGTTTGAATCAAAAGTGGTACGGGGAGAGGCTCATTTTGGGTCCAAATGGGTCAACCCACCATTTTGGGTTTGGTGCACCCTTCCAAGCTCTGGTTTTGGGCTGAGAAGATCAGTTAGGTTAGCTGATCAAAAGGTGGTGATGTCCTTATCCAAGAATATTTGGATTAAATCTTGGTTAAGGGGTATCATGGGTGAGGTTAAAGACTTTTAGGAATTAAGGAAAGCTCCCTCTCCTCTTACCCAATGTGGTATGGTCACATGTCAAACAATTCACATGGCTTGCATGTGGCTTAAGAATGGCTTCATGGCTCACCTTCGGCTTGGGAAAAGTTGAGTCAATTTCATGGAAATGGATTTAAGAAAAATTTTGGTATTTAGGGGTGATTTGGCATGAGGCTTGATTTGGAATTATTTGATAATGGGATTGGAACTTAGGGAATGGCTTTGATTAAATGGATGGCAAATGGAAATGTCATGTGGGCTTTGTCATGAACTTTGGGCTTTTGAATTTGTCTTGGATGGGCTTTTAGAATGGTTTAGGAAAGTGGGCCTTTAGGCTTGAAAATAATTTGGTGGATGGGAAATTTGTAAAAGTTTGGACCAAATAATTGTTGGGTTTGGTTTAGGAATGTGCCATGAGTAATTTGAAACAAGTTTGGAGTGATTTGGGTTAGGTTTGGGTTGAATTTGGGCTTTTTGGTGAAGTGGCCAGTGTAGGTCAAATTGGGCTAACTTGGGCCAATGTTGGGCTAGGGTTGAAATTGATGTAAAATAAATGTTGGGAAATATTTATGGGAGTGTTTCAAAGAGGTTTTGGCCTTGGTTTGGTTTTGATTTTGGGGTTTGGGCTTATTTGGGTTAAGTTTGGGTTTAGGTCAAAATTGGGTCTTTTAGCGTTGGGTTGAATTTGAGTGGGGTTTGGGTCTAAATTTTGGGCAAATCATGTTAGTGTTTTGCTTGTGGGAATGTTAAGGAAGATTTAGAAAAGATTTGGGGTTAATTGGAGTTGAATCGGGTGAGTTTTGGTTAGGTTTGGGTCATGGGTCCAAATTGGGCTTTAAGGCCAAAAGTGAAATTGGATCCAAATGTCAATCAAATTGGACTTGGATTTGGTCTAAATTGGTGTTGGGAATGTTGAATTGAAGTGTAGAATTGAATTGGACCAGAATTTGGGTCAATTGGGTAGGCTTGGTTTGACATTGAGTTCACTTTGGGTTAAAATAGGTCAAATTGGGGGTTTTGATAAAAGTAGGGTAAATTGACAAAATTTGCCATGGTGTAGTTGAACAAAATGAAATTGGGAATATTTGGGATTTTCTGGGAATTTTCTGAATTTTTTGGATTTTTGGGTCAAGAGGGGTATTTTGGGTATTTGGAGGGTATTGGGAGGTATTTTTGGAACTTTTGGTATTTTGGCTATGAATGATCAATTTGAGTGATATGGAAATGTTTGGGATTGGTTTTGAGGAATTTTGGGTGATTTGGGTGATCTTGTAAATTTTGGGTAGTTTCAAGGGTTTTGGGTAGGCTAGGCGGGTGTAGGGTCCCGGGAGTCAAAAATCGAAAATTTGGAAAATTGAAGATCGGGTGAATATAAGTGGAATAAAATCATTTTGGTTGAGCCATGAAGCCATATCAAGCCCACATGAGCCATGAAGGGACTCATTTGAGGTATCCACTATGTTGTTCCTAACCCTCTTAGCCAAGAGCTTAGGGGTTAAGGACCATCCATGTGAATCACCTACATGAGTCGGAGGCCAAGTCGAGTATAGTGTGTGAAAGTGTAGTGTATAAATGTAGTGTGTGTGTAAGTCAGCCCCTTCACCGCATCAAAGCCACCTGTAGGGGCCTCCTAAGGCCAAAGAGTCCTATAGGAACTCATCCTTTAAACTTCCACATTTCGATTTCAACCCTCAGGTGATTAGGGGTCTACAATCAAGTTTGTGGAGTTTGCAGGGAGTTAAGAAGTGGTTTGAATTTCTAAAAGGTGGGTCCCAATTCTAATCCTCTAAGATAGTCAAAGGGAAAGCCTAAGGCTAGATCCTAAGTACTAAAGAGAAGAAGAGAAGACCTCATCAAAAATGAGGTCAACATAATGAATCTTTAATAGATTTCATCATTCGGTAGCGTAACTTGAGCATGAAGTGCAAGCACTCCTTTAGGATCAACATGCTGTCAAACTTTTCATGTGCAATATCAAGGGCCCAATCTCTATTTTGCTCAATATCACTCTTATCAAAAATTTTGAGGTCTTGATAGAGAAGGTAGCTAGCCTGCAGGATAGTGCAAGTTCTTTGGTTCTAAGGTATGATGAAAGAACCAAAGGCAAAAAGTCATTTTCGAACGGTCCTTCGAGAAGGATGGAAGAGAGCTTAGCCTTGAAAACAATTGATAGTAAGCTGAGTAAGCATATCCTGTCCACCGAGCAAGTTCATTCCTCTTCCCATAATTGGAAGGGTCAGGCCTCAAAGCAGAAGAAGCCCCGGGCATACTCCTTCAAAAGAGATTGTCTTAAAAAAATCTTCAAAAATCTCCTTAAGCAAGGTATGCACTGTCCCAGTCTGCGGAAACCCGAAGAGGCTGAGAGACCCAAGAGCCCAATTAATGCCCATACCACAAGCACTATACGTCTTAAATAACTAGCTCAAAGCCAAATACAAAACGGGGATATAGAGATCTCGAAGCCATACATAGAGAAGCCTCTTGCAAGAGGGTGGCTAGAGTTGTTTTAGCTACTCCCACTACTACCTCTATAATAGTGGATTTGTTGAGGTGATTCCTTTCAAAGTAATTCCTTTATTTTGTATTGTGAATAAGAACTCAGAGCAGGAGCATGTTCCCTCTAAGGCGTCTTATATCACTGATGAGGCAATAAAGAAAGATATTTCTGAGTACTTCTCTGTGGTTATGTTAGCTCTCATAGTTCTGACACAGGTGCTCTTAGTGAAGGAGAAGACCAAAATCCATTATTGCCCTCGTTCGACAATGCTAACTGCATATGTGATGACTTAAGTGATTTGTCAAACGGTGCAGATGAGACGTCTCTCTCTCAGAGCCTCTTCCATAGAGCTTGCTCCCTTGGAATTTTTTGTTGGGTCTACTGGGTACCCTAACGAGGATATCCAGAAAGTTCGTCTACAAAGCAGTAAGTTCCTTCCCCCGAGGGTGGCTAAACCCACCTCTCTCAAGCGAGGTAAGGAGATCATCACCCAATATGTGGATGGCCCTCATGAAACCTTTTCCCAGAGTGAGGAGGCTAAGAATTTTACCAACAAGGTGGATTATAACGTGCTAGAGCACTTAAAAAGTTTGCCAGCATCGTTGAACATCTTTGATGCTCTTCTTTTGTCCTCAGAGTTGAGGGAAACTTTAGTTTGAGCTCCTTTAGAGCCTGAAGTCTTCCATGCTTATTACACTAAGCAGAGGATGAAGGAGGCGGATAACCTACAAGACATAGTTGTCGCTTCCTTTTCAGACAATGAATTTTTGTTGGGAAATGTGGACCACAATTGTCCCTAGTATGTGACCGCTACGATAGACGACACACCTTTGAATTGTATATTGCTTGATCTGGTGCATTTGTTAACATCATTAGCACGTGCACCCTCAAGTTGCACTCATTAGGCACTCGAAGGCTATGCTCCAATAGGATCATGCTGAATTGCTTCAATGAAAAGGGTTAGAAGACCTAGGGTACATAAACCTCCCACTCTAATTTGGAGAATTCAAGAGTGAAGACAAATTCCACATCATCGATGGGAAAACAACCCTTAGATACTTGCTCAAAATACCTTTGATTCACGAACATGGAATTTTACATTCAACCCTCCATCAGTGCATCAAATATTGTGTAGAGGAGAAGAGTTTTTTTTTATTTCAACTGATGTCCAACCCTTCTCTAACAGGATCATGCTGAATTGCTTCAATGAAAAGGGGTAGAAGGCCCCAGGGTACATAACCCTCCCACTCTAATTTGGAGAATTCAAGAGTGAAGCCAAATTCCACGTCATCGATAAGAATACATCCCTTAGATACTTGCTTAGACGATCTTTAATTTTCAAACATGTGATTTTACCTTCAACTCTCCATCAGTGCATCAAATATATGTGTAGAGGAGAAGAGTTTTTTATTTAAGGTGATGTCCAACCCTTCTCTGTGAATGAGGTTGGTATATATGATGACACTGAATTTTATGTAATGCATAGGAAAGCATCTTTACCTTCTTCTAGTACCATGGTAAGTTCAGTACTCATTCTCTTCCTATCCCTGACCTAATCAAAGGTAAAGAAGTATTGAAGCAGGATGAAAGGTCACGCACCCCACTAGCAACAGAGCGCCTAGAAAGCTACCTACACCGCCGACCTCTAAAGTCACCATATATATCGATTTGACACATATTATAAGGAAGGAGAAGCCCTTCAGGTGGACAAGCCTGAAGGTTTGCACAATGATACTCTAGTCAACTTTGATGAAGAGATTCTCTTGTCACCATTAGCATCGATGGTCCCTCGTCTGACAAAGTAGATGTTGACAGATGAGGTGCTGACTATCAGACTAGTGCCACAAGGTCACCGCAAAGATCTGATGGTTGTACGTGCTTCCACAGTTGAGGAACTCAATAGCTTTTATGTACCTCTAGACCCAAGTCTAAGGAGAATGGCATTTTATTTTTACAAAGTTAATTCTCATGTAACCAACTTTGATATAATGCCTTTATATGATAATAATGAATAAGCAGAGGACATCCCTCTATCATATTCTTATTCGCCTCTCATTTATAAATTGATAGATGATGGGTTATTACATGAAAGGTGGTCTTTTCACAAAGCCAAATTGTGTATGGTTATGAGGCAGAATAGACTCCTAAGACACAGATCCGGTCTAGGATGTCTCAAGAGGCGGGGTGATGCTAAGACCCCTAAAACCTCATGTATGATGATCTTCTCATCCCGTGATAGAGAGGGATCTACCTCCAATGATATAGAAGTTGAGGTCAAAGAGGCCCCTCTTGAGCTGAAGGATGGTGTCTCTTCGACCATTGACAAGTTAGTTGAAGTCAACATATGCCTACTTACATCAGTAAACTCTTGTCTGCCTCCATGGCTGCCAAAATCATTAAAATTCTCAAGGATTTTTGGGACAACCTTGCTTGGAGATATTCCAAAATGCTCAGTTTAGCTCCAGAAGTTGTAATCCACAATCTTTTTATCAATCTAAGTGTCACTCTGGAGATGCAAACACCTCAGAGGATGCGGTCCGAGATTAAGCTAAAGGTTATCTAAGAAATAAAAAATCTCATCGAGGTTGGCTTCATTAGGGAATTTCTTTACCCTACTTGGATTGCAAATATCGTGCCTGCTCGAAAGAAGAATGGAGATATACAAGTTTGCATCGACTTCCAGGACTTGAATAAGGCCTACCTAAAAAACTTCTCTTTACCAATAACAGATTTAATGGTAGATCTCGCTTCTTTATATGTGATGTACTCCTTTATGGATGGCTTGTCTGGGTACAACCTGATCCTGATGAACCCAAAGGAAGAACAATATATGTCATCATGTACGCCCATTGACATCTTTTGCTATGTAGGCATGCATTTCGCTCTCAAAATATCTGGGCAACTCTATCGACTCGCCATGACTCACATTTTCGACGAATTTCTACATCATGAGGTCGATTTCCATATCGATGATGTAGTTGTCAAGATTCATTTTGAAGTGGATAATCTTACAAATCTATGGACCATCTCTAAGGGCCTTATAAAATATGATCTGAAGATGAACCTGTTGAAGTGTGCCTTTGGCATCTCTTTTGGGAATTTTTTGGGCTTTACATTCTGGTATAGAGGTATTAAGGTCGACACTAGCAAGATTAAATCCATCATTAAGATGGGGCCTTATAGACTCTTAACAAAATTATGCTCCCTACATTTGAAGCTCGCATTCATTCGAAGGTTTGTTTCAAAACTCTTCAGGCGATGTCGTCCTTTCTCTACTTTATCTAAGATGGATGTTCCTTTCCATTGGGATAAAGCATGTCTAGATGCTTTTAAAGATGTCAAGCATTATTTGCTTAATCTGCCAATTTGGTTGCTCACGTCCCAAGGATTCCCTTGATAATCTACATTGCCGCTCTTGATGAGTCGGCAGGAGCTTTGTTGGCCCAAGTCAATGAATCTATGAAAGAGGGTCCCTATATTACCTTAGTCTGTGCCTCATCCCGACTGAACTGAAATATCTACCGAATGAAAAACACTGTTTGGCATTGATATTCTTAGTGCAAAAACTCGGGCATTATATGCTCTCACACAATATTAATTTGATCTCAAGAGTGAACGCCTGCAAGATTTCGATGACTCGCCCTACTCTAGTTGGGCGATTGGCGAGATGGATCATGCTTCTACTGCAGTTTGACATTTCATATGCCCCTCAGCGACCCATCAAATGACAGACTTTGGTTAATTTTCTAGCGGCACATCTAATCCCAGCCGACTCACCGTTGAACGATGACTTTCCTAACGAGCATTTGTTAGTCATCGATTCCCCTGACTGGGAGCTGTACTTCGATGGAGCATCCTCCCTTAAAGAAAACCCATTAGGATCCCTCCCAAGGGTGAAGGCATGCATCAGCCTCATTTTTTTCCCTCAAGCGTGGTATTCTTCTTTATTCTTATATCTTGATAGAGTCGCGCACAAATAATGAGGTAGAATACAAAGCCTTGATCCTTGGATTGGAATTAGTCATCCAAATGAATATCAAAGGATCAAGTTTATAGGGATTCACAGCTCATTGTCTGCCAAGTGTTGGGAACTTACAAAGTTCCCAAGCCAGATCTCTTAGCCTATGATAAAAGAGTTATGACATTACTAGAACACATCTCCAATATTACTTTAGTTAGGAAATCTTGTTACCTTAATAGCAAGGTTGATGCTCTGACTAAGCTGTGACAATTGTGATCCAAATATAAGAGTTCTGTCACTGGTGTCACTTGAGCCCCTAGGAGCGTCTCATTTAGAAAGTGGAGGCACAGTCCTCTCATCTTCTAATGAGCCTCTTATTGATTGGATTCAAGCCATCACCGTGTACTTGACGAGAGGAGTGCTCCCTAACGATTGCTCTCTTGTCACTCGTAGTTCAAAGGAGAGCATTTTCATTTATTATTTTAAATGGTACCCTTTACTGACGCTCGTTCAAACAAATGTGGTTGCGATGTGTTGGAATGGATGAGATTCATAAAATCTTGGTTTAAGTCCATGATGGCCCTTATGGTCCCATCAGTCAGGCCCCAAGATAAAGGCCATGATCAAGAGGCTTGGGTATTACTGGTCTTCAATGACCTTTGAGTGCATAGACTATGCCAAGCAGTGTCAGCACCTCACCAACCCCCGAATGCACTGCATCCGCAAGTAGCATCTTAGACCATTGAGGTCTAGGGAATTGATATTGTAGGACCTATTGATCTTTCGACCTCTAAAGGACATCATTTCATAATTGTAGCCACCGACTACTTTACAAAGTGGCAGATGCCATTCCTTGAGGTAGGTTAAGGCCTAAAATGTGTTGCATTTTCTAAAGAACAATATCGTGTATCGTTTTGGTGTGCCACCTCGTATCATTTCTGATAATAGAACAACTTTCAAAAACACCAAGATCAATCAATTCGAGCTCTGACATCAGATCGATTGGCAGTACTCCAAGATATACTACTCAAGAGCTAACAATTTAGCTGAGGCGTTCAATAAGAACTTAGTAAATCTCACGAAGAAAATCCTTCACTCTAATAAGAATGAATAGCATGAGAGGCTCTCCGAGGCATCGTGGGCATATCGTAAGACGTATCATATCCCCACTGGCTATACCCCTTACGCTTTGACATTCAGGTCTGAACCAGTCCTTCCCTTGGAAGTAGATCTGCCTTCATTGCGGGCTGTTATAAGGAACAACATCATCAGTGATGTCAATATTTAACTAAGGTTGGGCGAGCTTGATTATGCATATAAAACAACAAAGTTCAAACTAGAAAAAAAAACTTTGTGCAGTAACCTTTTTATGAGTTAGAAATAACCATGAAAGTATCATCTAGACATATTCATTGCATATAGTTTCTATTCCTTGATTTGACACCCTCATTTATTGCATGAAAATGGGTAGATTGTCCTGTGAGTACCACTACTGTATTGAGTGAGTTCTGCCTCGATATACCGATTAGCCTTTTGAACAAATCATTTAACATTCATCATTAAGGACGTGCATACCTAAATGCAACTTGCTATGATTACTTAACACTATAAGTTAAACAAAATAATAAAACACTTGAGTGTGGTAAGCTATAAAAATTTTAGATTTTAAATTTCTAAAATAAACTCACGATAGTCTTATGATATTATGCATACCCATCATATTTAGACATCTTGATTTTTATAATCATGTTGTAAGATCTTTTATTTTTAATAAATAATAGTCTATCATATTCTGCATTTATTGAGATCGACATGATTTTAAATGTGTTTAGGTTGTTTAGATGGCAGTTCTTCCAGATAAGGTTGTATGTCCATTGTATATTTAATTGTTTGTTTGTTCTGTTTTCATTTTCTGTATACTAAGTTCTAATGTTTCGCTTTCTATAGTCAACATCACCTTTAGTCATAGGATTATGAGGTTGTTCATCTAATTAACACTCAAATCCTCACCTCATAAGCTTTCTCATATCATTTATCGTGTGATATAAGCCCAACGCTTCTAATAAAAAGTCAAGATTGAATCATCAAATATATTTCTTCTTCAAACATTAATGACTAACCATAGATTAACTGATATTTTATTTAGTCAGTTTAGTATCTTCAATATCTCCTACTCTTTATTCATTTGAGTTCCAAGAATAATTGTTCTACTCTCGAGCTTTTCTCATTTGATATTCCAATATTCAATCATGAAAACTAAATTTTAAATTTCTTGAAGACGGAACCGTAACATTAATAAAGAGTTTTCTTAAGTAACTCATGTTGTTTGAGATATAATTACCTATATGGACTTGCCCTTATAGAAAATTAACAACACAAATTCATCAAAACCTTATTTAATCATCGAAATTAATTAGGGAGAAAATCTGTGAACATAACACAACCAAGCATATACCTTAAATTTCTTCATTTGAATAATTGTACCCATTATTAAGTAGTATTTTCTTCTTAAATTACTTATATTACCGAGTTTAAATATTATTTATTAACAATTCAAGTAATGTTTGGTCGTTATTTCAAACTTCAAAACAAAAATAAAACCAAGAGCTCTCGTGTACTTTATATTTGTGTGGAAGTGATTTTTTAACATTTTATGCAGAGAAATGAAACATGAAATGGTTTCCAATTTGTCTTAAAGGTATGCAACATCAAAAGTGAGAAAATTGACCAATAAAAAAATATTTAATGCTTATGCCCTTCTATAGATGCATGAGTAAATGATCCCTAAATATTTGAATATAACATTTATAAAATGTTGTAGGTAATAGAACTACAGAAAATGTAGTTCATGACTTCTATTTTGATAATAATCAGTACATGGTTAAATACATAGAGGAATTTTAAGATAGGGGTGAGAGTGAGATATCATTGAGATTACTTTCTTGTGACTGTCACCCAACCGCTGATGCTAGATGTAAAACTTCTTAACACTAAAGATAACTCGACAAGTTGTATTTGATACTTTAATGAACAAATATATGTTTATGAGATTGTTGAGCTGCCTGAAAAAGAGGTGAGAGTTCAGGCTTTACTATCAAGTGTTGAAATTATGTCATTGTCTTGATGAATTATCTCGGTGTGTCGACCGTTGCCCACCACCACTTGAACATAACTAGTGTAGGGAGCTGGAAGTTGTAAATTTATCATGTGGGGTGAGATGTATTGTTGCTCCTGTATCTAGAACCAAATCTTGGGGCCAGGCCTGAAGTTGGCTAGTGAATGTAGTGGTTTGAGATGAGGAAGTAAATCTGTATTGGAGATTTGTTCTATTGCAATAGTGATTTGCCAAACTAAATTGCAGCAGTCATCTGTTGTAACCATCTCTTTAAGAACAAGAAAATCTACATCTCACATCAGAAAAACAATGGTTAAATTGTAACTTTACAATTATTAGTCATACATGCGAAGACATCATTTTGTTTTACTGCTCAAAGATGATTTTATACTACAATCCATCAAAACTTATAAATATTTCATGAACATGGATAAATGACTTATTATCACAACACAAAACATCTCAACTTACCTAAGTAAGCTAAGTTATTCAGAAGAAATTTATGCTTCCTTCAATAGAGGAAAAAAGCACCCAAAAAAACAATAAAAATCTTAAAACAAGCAAACACATAAAAAGAAAGGGAAAAAAAAAAAACCAATTAAAAGTTCATTATGCTACCATCCCCACTCATTCTCTCTAACTTTTCTCATTTAAAATGAGCAACTCTTAATCAAAATCCTCAATTATGTTTAATTTTCTTCATGGTAGAATTTGATAGGATTTGTAAACCATTCCTTCCTCTGATTAACGATAATTAGCCTCTGAGAAACACACTGCTGCTTGGACTTTAGTTGATAGAACCTTGGTTTGCAAGAAGGGGCTTCTTCTTTTCACCCCACGAATCCAATCTTTGTTGTGCATTTTGAACCTATCATAACAAAAAAGATTACATTTCATTCCAACGAGATAACACATAATGAAATCTTATAAAAATGTTGACGTTTGGTCAATCAACATAGTGAAGCAAATATTTGCCTTTAAGAAGATTGATTTGTCAGCTCACCCTTATAGTGAATTAATCCTTCTAAATTCCTACTTTTAAATGCCTTTGAAAAGTTTATTTCATTAATTTTAGGAGGAAAAGTCGATTAAAATCGGTCTGATCTATGTTAATTAATGTTTTTCATTCATTATTTTCTTATTGCATGAAATGCCATAATATTGGTTTTTGCAGGAAATGAAAGACATATAGTATTATATTGGACAAACTTCATGTCACTGTATTTATGTTTATAGGCAACAAATGTACATATTTTGCATCTATGTAGCGTTAAAATTATTTTATTTAGTGCCAAATAACTTACCAAGACAATAGCATTATTATTAAGGGGTATTTACATACACACCACATAATTGTCATACATTTACATATCAAACACCTAAAGCTATTATATACATACTGAAATCATTAACATTAGACCCAAAATATCACTAATTAAAAACTTTTTAAAAGTGAAATACGCATTTTCATGTATAGATCTATTAAAATAAACTATGAACTTACATATCAAACTTGGGGTCTTAGATACATGAAAACATAAGAATTATGTGGTATTCATGTAAAATTTTCATATATTAAATCATCTTAGATATGGAGTTCCCAATATATCAATAAAATTTGACAAATTAAGAAATTGATGTAAGACTAAAGGGCCATTTGAGATCGCTTCAATTTTTTATTTTATATTATTTATAACTTAATATGTTTTAAAATAGATTTTTACATTTATGTTTATTGAATATTAAATATGAAAATATGTTTGACTGACTTCCAGTGATAGTAATAGTCTTTAGAACACTCAAAACAACTAAAAATTATTTTTTATTATTTTAAGAGTAAAATAATTTATTTTAAAAAAATAAAAAATACAAAAAAATCAAATATGCAACGAAAAAAATAAAAAAAACAAAATAATCCCAAAGAGGCCTTTTTTTCATTTTTTTTTGGGAAGGAGGTCAAAGAAGCAATCATATGTTGTCATTAGTTGAATAATTAATAGAGCATTATGATTATCTTAGAAATGCTTGGAATAGCATCAAGATGCATTAAATGAGAAAAAAAGAGCATTACCTCTTTGTTCCAATTAGTTCTGATAGTGACCCAAAGAAGAATTATAGTTTGCATGAATGTTCCCCCAATCATTCCTGTCCAAATTCCCTACAAAAAATTAAATAAATGATTTAACAACAAATTCTTGCGACATATATATATATATATATATATATATATATATATATATATATATATATATATATAATGTGATCCTCTTATTTTAGCTCTACTGTATTACTATGTACAAAATTACACTTCAAAAAAAGTTTTTCATTAGCACACATGCATATAATCTGCACAACAACAACGATACAACAACAACAACAAGAAACATTTATTCCCATAAGTGGAGTAAGTTACATGGATCATTTTTCTCCATTGTGTCCTATTGAGTGTCATATTTTCATTTAATTCTTATAAATTAAGATCATATTTTATATAACATGTCAGAGATCTTTTTAGATTTACTATCTTTCTTAGCAGATGCTGAGTCTAAAATATCTACTCTCCTTAGATCATCAACGTTTAAAGTGATGTTTAGTGTGACCAAACCATCTAAGACGACTCTCTCAAAGCTTGTCACCCCAACTCTTTCACGGATATATCTATTTCCCATTTTATCCCTAAGTGTAAAGTCACCCATACACCTGAGCATTTTCATCGCAACAATGCTCAAAATTCCGTGCAATATGCATATAATCTATTTTCATTTAAATCTTTGCTCAATTTATTTCCTCATTTTGCAACAATTTGAAAATCTTTGATATTATGACGATGAAATAAAAAAATTTCTTACCATACAACTATTGCATGTAGGACTATTTACAAAAAATAGAGTAAGAGATTAATATATAGTATTATAAAAAGATTTAACACAAATAAAATAAGAGTTGAAGAAAGTAAGATTACAATAAAAAATTTAAAATTATTTAATAAATATCATTTATTTATTTATTCTTTACCTTTGCTCCAAGGCCAAGGCCGAATTTGAAGCCAAGGAGAATACCAGCAGGAACCCCAACAAAGTAGTAGCAGCCAACGTTAACATAAGCCACAAAGGATTGCCATCCACAACCAACAGCCACACCTTCAGATACCATATAATAGTTTAGAGTAGTCATAGAAAATGCATTAAAAAATAGTAAAGTTATTGTTTTAATTCCAAGTTTTTTTTTTTTAATTGTAATAAAATTGACATATATACGTTATAAACAAACTCAAATAATATTAAAAACTTGCTCAAACTATAGCTTTTTTATTGGAAGATTTACATACATGGCACTTAATTCCTATTTATTTGCATATCAACACCTAAACTTCAGTTTTTAAATATGTGGCACCTTACCTTTGTGTGAAAATATATATTTAGCTACTTTAAAAGTAGACGCATTTTTTATTTAATAGGACAGATTTAGTTTAGTATAAATGTAAAATGTAAAATTTAGATGTTAGACATCAAAATAGATAGGAGTTAAGGAATTAGGTGGTCTGTTAGAAAATGGTGATGCTCACCGGACAGAACGGGTTGGATTCCATTGAGAATGATGGTGATGGCAAGCAATGGGGAGAGATCTGCGACGGCGTTAGCCACTTTTTCGCCTTCGGTGAAGATGTAGCTGATGTATTCACGACCAAAAAGTATGACTATTGCAATGATAGCGGATACGACGAAAGACATCGTTGTTACAACTACAACTGAAAATGCAGCAGACTTTGGATTTCCAGCTCCCAGCTCATTGCTCACACGAACACTGCATCAACATTACACCAAATTACATATACCTTGATTTTGGTACCATTAAATCATATATTTGTAAGAGGTTTGTTCTATAAGAATTGTACAAAATCAATTTTTATATTAAACTCAAATACCTAACAATTACATTGGAACCAAATATCAAATATAAAATTGGGAATTAACATACACTTGAATTTCCTCCAATTCTTTTAAAACAAACATAGTTAAAGTACTGTTGTTCTGTTCTAACATCTAGAACATAATGAGAATTTATTTCCTGGAAAATAATTCCTAAACTTATGTTGCTAATACTCATTATGATATAATGTATATTTTATATCATTTTCCCTATTTATTGGATAAATAAATCATAAGCAAAAAAATATTGGGTCCAACTAGGGATGTACTGAGCCAAGCCGATTCATGAGTTGTTTCATACTCAGCTTGGCTTGTTAACTGACTCGTGGGGTGAGCTCAATGAACTAAAAAGCCAAGCTTCAAGTCAGTCTCAACTCAACTCGTTTGCTCTTGAGATGTCTTGTTTAAAAAATAATTAATATTAAACACAGAAACTATACTAAAATTCAAGGCTTCATCTTCAAATTATTAAAATATTTATAAAAATGATACTTTATATTTTATATCAAATAATGTCTTATTATTTTTTCTCTAATTGCGCATTCAATTAATCATCTTATCATAACACTAATTTAAAATAATATTTTTTTATCTCTTTCGTAATAACCAAGCTTGTTCATAAGCTGCCTCGAAGTTATAGAATTAAACTTGTGCTTGAACTCGATTAATTAATCAAGCTCGGGCTTAAATTGAGGGTGGCTCGCGCTCAAATCCTTTAGGCCCCAAGGCGTAACATAAACTGGTACGTCGTTGCCTAGTTGGGTGTAATAAA
The DNA here is from genome assembly GCA_022702705.1 of Papilionanthe hookeriana x Papilionanthe teres. Taxonomy (NCBI): domain Eukaryota; kingdom Viridiplantae; phylum Streptophyta; class Magnoliopsida; order Asparagales; family Orchidaceae; genus Papilionanthe; species Papilionanthe hookeriana x Papilionanthe teres. The sequence goes on from CM040439.1 coordinate 41,085,939, forward strand.
AAGAGCTAAAAAAATATTATATATATACATTTAATGTACTGTTATGAGAGGCGCAGTCATGTGTGATATTTATATGGCATTAATATATATGAAATGGCCTTAAGCTTGATCTGGTATCCTTGGTTATGCAGAACAATAATGGGACATGTTGCAGCCTGGTCCTAGTAAATGGAGAAGATAAAATACAAGCGAAGTAAAATTCTAGAGGATGGATATAGATACTAACCTTGCAGCAGCATTGAAGCCCACTGAAATCATAAATACCCAACCAGAAATTGTCATGCTGCATTTTAAATAAATACAATCAATATATTGCACCAACTTCATTAAGAGAAAAAAAAGGGCAATTGCATACATACAAGGAAATTCTTATATATTTACATATCTAACACCAAAACTTTTATATTTACATCTATACCACCATCACTCAAATCTTAATCATCACATCAAAAAAACAACTGTAAAATACACTTTTTCAACGCATTTATAACACATAAAACGTAAATATCAAGCTTTAGGTGGTATATATATATATATATAATGTTAAGTTGTTAACAATGAGGACAAAAAAATAAACTCTATAGGCCCCCAATCTGAGGGCCCGTTTGGGGTAGCATATTTGGTGTGGTAGCGTTTCGATAACGCGCCAGACCTGTTTGGGTAAACTGAGTTTTAGTAGCTTAGGCATTTTCAAAACGCTAAAAATAGCGTTTTCACACCGCTTATAGCTTTTCGATCGTGTATTGTCTTTTCTAAAAATTAAAAAATTTGTAAAAGCCTCGCACCTAACTTATATGTAGATTATTCAATAAGTTGTAATTGTCCCCGACAAAAAAAAAAAATATATTAGATGTGGACTCCGCACCTACGGAGTATAATGGTGAGGCATCACATGACAAGTGGGCTCTGCCATCATACACTGACATTCGCTAGTGTTAATAATTACGGGACCACATGCCACGCAACTGGAAAACATAGGCGCAGAGTCAACCAGACCCTCAGACTTACTACAAATGCTTAACGGTAATTTATGATTTATGATCGAACCTAATTATATATTAATTAATAATAGTTCTGTCTGATAAAGCAATAATTCCCACTGGCCCAATTCCCCATAAAGCACACTCCTACGCCGGTCACTCTTAAGTAAACTCATACCAAACTCCGGTCCAACAGACCCGAACCGTTGCCGGTTCAAGCATAAACCACTCACCAGACGGAGAGCGAATCGAGGGCAAGCTCCGGGTTCTCAAGCAGCCCAGCGATGAGCACCAGCACCTGGAAATACCAGGTCTCCAAGCACAGCATGACTGCGGAAGCCGTTGAGAGCTTCAGAAAGTCCGGCAAACCGGAAAAGGCCTGCCAACTGAACCCGGTCCAGGTGAGCCGGCACCTACGGCTCGTTATTATGTAGACGAACTGCGCCGCCACTACAATCCACCAGGAAAGGCTGAGAACGAGGGACGCGCCCAGAAGACCGAGACCAAGCTTGTAGATGACGAGCCAACTCAGCACTAGATGCAGTAAAACCGTCGCCGTTGAAATATACGCGCTCGGCGCTACGATGCTCTGTGCCTGTTTAAAAAAAAAAAAAAACTCATTTTTATTAATTTTTTTTTTCTTTTCAAAATTGGATGAACAAAGTGCTAAATTTGTAAATAGTAATGTTTCGGTGCTATGTATATGTAACTGCCCCTTTAAATTGTGCACATCTAAAATATAAACAAGGAAGATTTATGTTGCGTTTGGAGCAGCATAAACACAGACTTCCCGTGTTTCCCGTTTAGCATAAAAAATCAACTGCATTTTCAAATAATCTGCTCAAACACAATTTTCAGGTGATAAACGCCGCCACAGTGAATAAGCTGCCCCAAACACTCTTAAATATCACTCAATGTTTAAGTATTTACAAATCTAACACCTAGAATTTAAATTTTAGGCAGATTTAATCTTTCTTATTCATGAAAAGTTGTATTTAATTTTTTTATAATAATAATGATATTTTAGAAATAATATGAAAGGTTTTGGTTGTTATAAATACATAGAAGTTAGGTGGTGCCGTAATTTAAGTAATTTAATAATTTATCTCTTTCAATAATTCTTTTATTTAATACTTTAAATAACTAGATATTTGGCCCTATGGTTCCCCTGGTCAAATATTTAAATATACAATTATGACAGAGATTAATAAAATTGTTAACCTATTTTAGGCTGAGTGTTATACAACATTTAAGAAAATCAATTTGACCAATGTTATATTACTGTTAAATTCTAATTTAGTTAAAGAATATATATATATATATATATATATATATATATATATATATATATATATATATATATAATATATATATAATATATATATATATATATATATATATATATATATATATATATCTTAAAATTTGTGTCAAAAATTACATTAAAATTTAAATTAAAAAGCCATCTTTTTTTTAGATAATATAATACTAATGAGATTTTTTTTTATTAAGGTCTCTTTGGAGAAAAGTTATACTCTTGATGCATTCGGAGTCCAATGGTGAGATGCTACGTGTCAAATGAGGCCCACGACCATTTGACTCAGACACAGATTACGCCTGAATCTTAATGTGAATCACATGCTTAAAGTATTCGATGCCTCGTCACTCAGAGTTGGTGCTTCGTTTCTGTTTAATTTTATAAAAAATATTGCAGTAGGAGTCCGCACGTAGAGTTACGTGCAGGGTCACAAACTAAGCCATACATCAACTAAAAGATGTATGAGAGTGAGTAAAATTATAAAAAAAAAAAAAAAAAAAAAAAAAAAAAAGAAGGTGATATGCGGCTCAGATTAGAATTCCACACATAGCACTTCGTGCGAAGTATATTAGCTTTAATCTCTAGATTTTCGATTTCCGTTGTAAAACTTGGGTGATTGTGCTTCGGTATGAACGCCCAAAAAATATTTATTTATTTATTTATTTTCTAAGGAAAACGAGCAATAAATAGTTGAGAAGAAGCAAAAATAATTCCCCATTTTAAGCATAAATTCACCAATATATTGGTTACCTGAAGAAACTTCTGGATGGGGAAATTAACAGCATACGCGAAAATCTGCGGTATAAGCCCATAAACGAAAACAGACGCCGCGGCGGCGATCTCCGGCGACTGTCCCAGCAGAATGAGAATCGGACGCGATAAGGCGTAAATGACGGCGAGAGGAACACCGGTGGCGGCGAGGAGGATGGTGGATCTCTGCATGTAGATGCCGAGCATTTCGTACTTGTTAGCGCCGAATGCTTGGCCGCAGAGAGTCTCGACGGCGGAACCCATCCCGAGCATGAGGCCGTAAGAGAAGATCTGGATGCCGGTGTTGCCGAGTGAAGCGGCGGCGAGCTGTAGGTTGCCGAGATGGCCGGAGAAGATTTGGGTGGACATGGACATTACGTAGTTGACCATGTAGACGATGACGGCAGGGGCGGCGAGGCGGATGAGGAGGCGGGATTCGACGGCGGAGGCGATGAGGAGGCGGCGTGGGAAGGACAGGGAGGGGTCCGTGAGGATGGATTCCAGCTGGGCTGCACCGTTGGTGGTGGAACCGCCGTTTTGGAAGCCGCCGGAGACCATTGTTGGTTGGGCAGAGCTGCTGATGGAGATGAGAGGGCTTTTGAGTGGGTTAGGGGTTTTAATAAGCAGGTCTTAAGGGTGGTGGCGGAGAGAATGGTTGGGCCATTGGCCGGCTCAATCCGGTTCGGGTCGGTGCAGTTTTGGGCCGATTTATTTAGTTTTAAAGGGGGGAATTACCATCATATTTTTTAAAAAATAATTTTAAGAATAAAATGTCCATTTTTTTCTGAAGGAAAATTAAAAAGAGAAAAAAGAAACTATTAGAGGTAGGTAGCAAGAACTGAAGATCTCGGGCGGGTTTGGGCCAATGAAACTGTTCGGGGTAGGTAGGAAGAGCTGAAGGCCTCGTGGAGAACTAAAACAAATTAAGCTAAGAAATGATGATTTATTTAGCTTAGCTTGAAAAAATGTATATATGGTGCTTTTTAATGCATTTAAATAGAATTAAATTAAGTGATTTTGGGTTAGAAATAATGTAAAATTAATAAGAATATTAAATTTTAATTATTTTGTTAAGTTGTTGAAAAAGTTTTGGTCCTTCAACAAACAACTTGAGATTTTTTAACAAATTATTGTAAAATCAAATCCGATACACGTATAAATAAAAAGAAAAGTAGTAGAAAGGGACACCAATATTTTTAGGAGAAAAAATCTTAAAAGAGAAAACAATCATGTAGCCTACAATTACTAAAATAATCCACAATATAATTTTAAATAGATATCTCTACTCTTCTGTTCAATTGAAGAAGATAAAATTATAAAACTGATAATCACTCATTTATAACGATAGTTTAGTTGTAATGATCAAAATTGTGCTACAATAAATATGATTCTTGAGTACAATAATATTATTTGGACACGGATGTCGTATTTAGTTGTTATAAAGACGGTATTTAGCCACAAAGGATGTATTTGTTGGATGTCATAGTGGCAGTTAGTCTCAGAAGGCATAGTTGAATGCTATAACAGTATTATTTGGTCACAACGACAGTAGTTGGTTGTTATAAAGGAAATAAGTGGTTATAAATGGTAGTTATCGGTGGTATGAACAGATGATAGTGGCTGTAAAAGACAATAGTTGAAGGTTGTAACAATAGTAGTTGGTCACAAAAATTCTTAGTTTGTTACTACAAACAAAATAATTAGTCTTAAATGTTGTAATCGATGAGCTTAATCATGATACTGAACTACAAGCGCCATAATGAAGTTCTATTAGTAGCAATGGTTGTTAAAATGGAAGTAAGTGGTTATGAAGTCCATAGTTGGTGGTCGCAATATCGACATTTTGCCATGTAGTCATAGTTAGAGCTTTAATCAGTAGTAGTTGGTCACCAAAAAACCATAGTTTGTTGTTATAAAGGCAATAGTTGACCATAAAATGATATAATCAGTCGATCAAATAGTGGCATTTGATCACAATGATCATAGTTAGAAGTTATAATAGCAGTTGACCACAAATGTCATAATCGAAATCAGAATAAGAAGTAATGATCACAAACACAACAGATATGTTACTAACGATCGCAACTAGTTGTCACCAAGTGCTGCATTGGTCAAGGTGGCATTGATGATAACTGTTTGAGAACAACTATTGAAGTGTGGTGGTCGAGGGTGATCGGCGGTTACGGAAGCCGGTTGTTACTCTTCGTTTCTTCTTGATATCACCTCTTGAAATTTCACTTCTTCTCTTCTTCTGCTCCCCTCTCAAGTGAAGAGAATTTGGCCTATTTATAGTCTTATAGAAGGGGTATTTTGGTCTTTTGCCACGTTACATTTATAACCGCCTGATTGGATGACATCCACCTTGATCAGAAGTGATAATTTAAGAATTTGTGTACCTTTATGACCTTATAGTAATTGATCTTAAGTTCATTGGATCCTTTCGTCTAGATACTCGAATTGATTATAAATATATCAAATTTAGAGTCCATTTGACAATTTAGTTAGTAATCTACAATAACCAATTATGCTTGAACTCATTGGATTACTTCGCCGGTATTAATTCGAATCGATTATAGTATATATCAAATTTAGACTCATTCGACCATTTAATTGATGATCCAAAATCTCCAATTACGCTTAGATCGGATCAGTGAGTTGATTGGAATTGAATCAATTTTACAATCATTTTGCTCAGTCTTGTTGAGATCGGTTAATTTAATTATATATTTGTTAAATCAGAGCTAAAATAATTTTCAATTTAGATTTAGAAGTTATTTTATCAAAGTTGTATTGAAATTTTATTTGATAAGAATTTGTTATCAAATATCAAATTAAAAACATTCAAATATTGATATAATCAATAAAATTAATATCATTAAAAATTAACAAAATTTAAATATTTTAATGATTATTTGTTGAAATTTGAATCTCGTTTAATTATTTAAAATTTTAATTTATCCTTTTATTTTATTTTTGGAGTTTCTTTTCGATGTGACTGCTACAACGGGAACGGGCATCAAAGCATCTGAAAAGGCTGAGACGAGCAGCTTTATTCGTCTGGTTAAAAAATATTCTATTCGGAAAAGAAATTGTCTTTTCATCTTATTACAGATTTACGTGGAATAAAATTTTCGCAATTTCATTTAGAAATATTAAGCAAGAATTTATTTTAATATTATTTGCTTCTATTTTAGAGGCGTGATAAACGTGTGACGTGCTAAAGAAACCACAAGATAAAAATAATTTTTTTTTAGCTTCCTAACAAAATATAGAACAAAAGGGATGGAAGTTATTAGAACGTCTATGCCGTCAAAAGTTTTAGTTGAGATTTTGGAGGTAATTTTTTTTAGTAAAAAATATTTAAATTTTATTTAAAATTTATTCATAACGTCGATTTTGGTACACTTATAGTCAAACTAATTTGACTGATCTAACGACACTGAAATGGTTAAATTCGAGTCAAATCAAATCAAGATGAGACCATTAAATAATTTTTAGAAGCTTGCTAGACTTAATTGAAATGTCAAATGAATTCCAAATCTAGTAAGCTTATAGTCAAAACGAGTATCTCGAGAAGTTGAATCCAACGAGCTCAAAATCACTCTATTACAATATCATAATTTCTTCCTTGTATGTAACTTGGACTCTGTAGATAGAGCCCCACCCGTCTCTTGAGGGGGGAATGAGACCTATACCTTGAGCCAAAGGAAGACCACTGCATGGAGAAAGAGAGCATGAAGTCCAGTATTCTGCATCGTAGATCTGCCAAATACTCCCACTCTGACAGCCGACGTAGTCTCCAACCACCGCTACCTGCCAACGCTGCAGGCCAACTCCTGCCATCACTGCCACATTCGACGGTCACCACTACTATCATGGCTTTCAACTGTGATATATCTAAATAACTCACACTTCAACTATCATTTACAACATTCACGATGGGCTACTTCCTCCATAGCACCTAACTACGACCTTTGCAGCAGCTATCACTAAGGAATACATTCATTATAACCATACAATGAATATTATCAACGAAATACTATTGCACATTTATAATAATCAAATTTGTAAGTTCATATTCCCTAATTTATAAGAAGAGTGGATCTACGTCAATTCATATTTGAGTAGTTTAACTAGGCTAGGCCAAGATGTTTTTTTTTCCAAAATTTCAATGTAAAAATTGAAGTGTCTCCTTCTAATTATTCCCTTCAATTACTTAAGAGTGTGTTGGATTTTTGTGCAATGCTAAAATAATAATTCATTACTTCACCATCGTGGATCTTCTCGCATGCATCAGTTTGGCATCATCTATGAGAAACGATGTCTCGTTTGACACTGTATTCAAGTTTGAGATGTTGAGCCTCTATTTTGTTTCCCAATGATATGCATCCTCTAACTGGAGAAGGAACCAACTTTACACATTTGAAGCATTCTTTGATGTGAGGGGTAACCTTCAATACAGCTCGAAAGAACGTTTATGTTAACCTCAGTTACAATTATTGTGTGATAATCTTCTTGTCATTCAAACATCAAGTCTATGAAAACTTCTTCCAGGTAAGGGGAAACCTTCACTGCAGTCTCGAACGGTCGTTCATGTTAACATCCCGAGCATGGTTGTGGTGTCATAGACATTTAATATTTCATTCAAACATCAAGTCTTTGAGACAGTTTTCAGACTGAGGGGCAAATTTACAAATAACACTTTCTCAGCACCCCCACCATACTAGAGTTCTTCCTCAATTGTATTAGAAGTCTAATCTCTTCAAGATTTGATACACGTGCTTCGTTATAAGCTCATGTGAAAAACACTCATATTGAAGACAACAAATTCAATAGAAACAACTACCAAATTGTCAAATATCAGTCTTGAGTATGACTACAATTATAATTCTAAGAAAATTTATGGTTCACTAAAACCTACGCCCAAAACTTGAGGAATTCAGAGCATATTAACTCTTCATACTTGGCATAATCAATCCCAGAAGGACTCGATTTGGTCTCTTTCATAACTGGCTAAGGTCATCAAACAGAAGCTTTGAATAACAACGTCAAATAGGTCAAAAATTCTTGATGGATTCTTTTAGACCTCATCCATCACAGGTTATGACCATCAAACAAAAGAATCAATTAATAGCCTTAAATTAGTAAAAAATTATTTGGTAGATTCTCTTTGACCTTTTTCTACAATAAGTTGTAGTTTTCAAACAAAAGTTTCACTAATAAACTCAGATAGGTTAAACAACCTTGGTGCATTTCAATGATTGTTTTCATTACATATTAACAACATTGAGCGTCTCTAGCTATAAAACTTAGGATGCATCTTACATCCTAAATGGATACTTCATTCAACTCAGCTCCAATACAAGTTAACATCATTGAGCATCTCTGGCTATACAACCTTGGGCAATTCTTACATCTTTTGTGGATTATAAATGACTTCTTTCACCACAGGTTGCAATCATCAAGTGGGCACACTCTAACTAAGAAAAATAAGAAAAGTTAAACATTCTTAGCAACAACTCAGAAGACAGACAAAATCGATCCAAAATTTAAGCAACAAAATCTTGTATATGCCACCTTTGACTTCTCTGTTTTTTCGCCAAAAGAGGGATCAGTTAGCTTCTATATCAAAGATAACTCCTCAGCAATTGAAACCTTCAATTTTCCTCTTTAGGGGTCAACATCCTCACTTAGAAAACCTGTAATATCTCCATGCTCTAACTAAGTTTAACTTATATCTCCTTCAATTCTTCTTGAGCTTCCACTAGTTCTCTGTATTGCTGGGAGAGAAAAACCGTAATGTAGGATAAGTGATCACAAGAAAATATATTGCGAAATTTATACCAATTTCATATGAAATTACACTTTAAAGAATGGTATTTTCTGTGTTTTATTGCAGGAATGAAGATTTATAGGTGTTGAGAGCAAAAAGAGCAAAAAGGCGCGAATCTGGAGCAAAAAGGATAAAAATTGTTAAAAATTGAACTGTCCCTCCGACGGCAAGATTTTCCCGAAAGTTTTTAAATATATTATAATAGAGCCCGCCGACGGCGAGATCGAGCCCAAACGGTTAGCCTTGCTTCTAGAAGCCCCCCGACGGCGAGATCGAGCCCGCCGACGGCGAGACAATTAATTCAAGCCAAATTCGATGAATCTGGACACTTTTGAAGAGGTGCTTAAGCAACCTTTGAAAATATGACTCCTTATATAAATAGAGATGATTTTGTGTGTTATGATGGTGTCCTTTGGTGTCAAATTTATGATTCCTTTTATAGTAAGAGTTAGCGTTTAGTGTCTTGGTGAGTTATAAGTGTGTTGTACAAGAAGAAAGAGTCAGAGGAACTTGAGGAATCAGCAGGAGAAAAATCGAGATAAGTATATTTGTTTATCGTTTTATAACTTCGAATGAAATCCAACATCCGTGTTATTATTCCCACGCATTCCGAGTAGCTTCCTGTCTTTCTCCTCGTTGTTGAGGTTTTGTGAAATGAAGAATTAAAAGAGTTGTGCTTAATAATATTAAATAGAGATCGTGATAATCTTTTACTTAAATCTTAATTTACTTTCAATTTGGCTAATCGAATTGTTAACATATGTCGAATTATCAACTATAAGTAAAGATTACATCCAAGATTCAGTGAATTCAAAAGCCTTGAAAGGAGGGTGCAAATAAATAGAGAAATATTAATTATCGGGCGAAGAATCGAATATTTTAGTGTGACGTACTAAAATCTTCAATTCGTACTATTGTTCGGAGTCGAAGTGTAGATGTTAACTTCGGATGAGGAAACGCGGAGCTTCGAGTGACAACAAGTATCCTCCCAAATCTAGCCTACGATTCAATAACCAAACATAAGTATTAGTCAATGTTCTTCGCACTCTGACTAAAGGGTAAAGAATAGAAATGCTCCTATTTGGCACAATATAATTCTAAACTCAATTAATTATTCATTCACTCAATCCTCTTAACAAGGAGAAATATACTTTTCTAAATTGACTTATATATTCTGTCTTTTAAGTATTAGTTTTAAGTTTAAGCATTCTTCATTTTTCGTATACTATACTAAATTAGATTAGTAATCGACTTTACTAAAAAATTAGTCCTTAAATCTCTAACTTTCCTATGGGATCGATATCTAGGACTCCAATAGAGCCCTTTATTACTTGAACGATACATATACTTGCGTTGATTAAAAAGGGAGGGAGTACAATTGCTACTTTACTTTGAAAAACATATATAACTTTATTAAGCTTAACAATTATATACATACTTCTATTTTTACCCTACTCTCCCCATAGGCTGAATTCTTATATTAGCAGCGCGGTTGTCAATAAGTCAGCCCAACAGTTTGTTAATTGATTCACCAACGATAATGTATCAATCACATATAATTTTTTTATATTCTTATGCTCTCAAAATAAAAGGTCGAACTTAACAAGATTGATCTTCTATGCCCTCAAAGAAAGGATCAACTCAGCTTGAAATGGCGTTGACATATGTGGGTCGCCAAATGGGAAGATTGTCAGTTGCTTTGAAATATAGTTTAATATATATATATATATATATATATATATATATATATATATATATATATATATATATATATATATATAATTTTGAAAAGTAATATTTTTATTTTTTTGGAAATGTTTATATTTTAATTTTGGAAAATTTTATCTTTAATTTTGAAAGTGTTTGTTCTGACATTTGAAGGGTAATTTGCAACCAAGCATGCATAGTATATTAAAGTAGTAGTAAATTGCAGAAATGAAATGACAATAAATAAATTGTAAATGCGTACCTGTCATCTTCTCGCTGCTCCCGCTGAAATGTTAGCGTTCATAATCAAGTATATATTGCAAGGTGAAAGTAAGGGTGAACACTAAGTAACATTGAAGCTTTAAAAGTTTAAGTTCAAAAGATACTATAATTCATAACTTGATGGGCCCTTAAGAAATTTTAATGATGATTTTCTTGAGCAAAGAAGAAAAAGTTCAATTTTTCTTCTAAAATATCAAAATGACTAAGGAAGTGTTCGGGGCATGACCTTGAACAACTTCATGAAGCCTTTTGACTACACCTTAGCTTTATCCCTTAGTGAAAAAGGAAAAAGTCTAAGTCTGACAGCGTTGTTCAACACTCCATCATATTTAAATGCAGCACACAGTTCTAGAAAACTAATAAGTTGTAATTTAGGAACTTCATTTAGTGTACCACCGAATTGATTATTTTGTACCATTTGGATAAAAGTAGGTTTAAGCTCAAATGAATTAGCAGCTACATCAAGATTTTGAATAGTTAATTGTATTTCATCTGTTGTAGGATTCACATAATCTCTTAAATGTCTAGGTTGATGTTCAATTTCGTTTCTTTGATTATCGAGATTGTTCGTCATTTTGCTTGAATTTTTAAATTCTGTTTTTTTTTTGAATTTTTCTGATGGTGCGTTCTAACTCTAAATTGTAAGGTATTACATCTTCAGATCCAACACTATGCATACACAAATATGAATTAAAGGTTTTCAAATACTACTAAATTTACTATTGCCTCACCAGTAAAGGTGACAAAAACTTGGTGCGGTGGCTGCAAATACGAAGAAATAAATTTTTGCAAATAGTTTCAATTCAGTCACAGAACATAATTAGTTTAATAAGGTAGCAGTTGATCTATATGCAAGTATACGTATCGTTCAAGTAATAGAGGGCTCTAGTAGAGTCCTGGTTATCAATCTCACAGGGAGGAAGCAAACCTTAAAACTTAGCACTAAAATCCAATATTCAATTTGCAAGCACTTAATATATTACCAAAATTGCTATAGTTTAACGATGCTAGAGATTTTAAAATCACTAAATCTATTTCTAAGCTTTAAATTAAAGTAACTAATACTACAATAAGTTTTTGTAATACAAGGTTCAAATTTAGAGAAAGTGTCATTCCCCTTACAATGATCTTTTGACGAGTCAATATTATAGATTAATTTAATTTTTGTATTGTGTCAAATAGAAGCATACATATTCTTTACCCTCTTTCGATTGCTATAAATAACATTAGTTAATCCTAGGTTTAGTCCCTAAATCCGTGGTTAGGCTGGAAGGATACTGGCTCTCACTCCAGAGCTTCTACTTTTCTTCGCTTGAAGGCTAACTCTCGCTTTAATTTCCAAACACTTAGACCAAATTAGGGATTTTAGTCTGTCACCCTAAAATCTCCAATTCTACGCCCAATAAACATATTTCCCTATTTATTTGCACCCAACCCTCATTAACTTCACCATCCATGTAGTTTGCATGTAATCTTCACTTTTGTTGTAGAAAGAATAGCCCTTTCGAATTGTATGTTTCACAAAGTATTTTAACAAATCAATTAGCCAGATCAAAAAGAAAATTACGAACGAAGTGGAAAATCATCGCAATTTCTTATCTTTTATATGACACATCTAATCTAAACTCTCACATCACCATTTTTCATTGCAATGAGAAAGATAAAGAAATCTAATCAAAATTCATGGGGAAGATATGACAGGATGAATATTTTATATATCAAAACAACGTCATACAAACAATAAGAAGTATATACAACTTATCTCAACTTTCTCCTCAAGCAAATCCCTTGAAGTTCTCTTGGATCTCCTTCTCTTTTTACAACACACTCAATTCTCTCTTGGAATAGTAATGAAGAAGCAATCTATCACATTTCTTCTTCTCCTACAACTCTTTTGAGAAGAATCTCTCACACAAATTTTTCTCTAAACTCCTCTAAGCCAAGAATCTCTCACACAACTTATCCCAAGAATTTCCACAAGAATCCCCCCAAAAGTTGTCTAAATACATTGAATATGGCCTCCACCAACATTGGGTGTCGTCAGCGCTGGATAAGACGCTGTCGGCGCCCTATTGCACGATTTAATTCCTGTCTCTTTAGAAAAAATGAGTCGTCGGCGCCGCTTTGGGCGCCGTCGGAGCCAGACTTTCAAAAATCTAGTTTTTGCCTTTTTTCGCTCCATATTCATTTTTTTCGCTTATTTTGCTCCATTTACCTAAAATCATCATACCTATAGCAAAACATGAAAAATACCTTCCATTAAAGTGTAATATCACCAAACATGAGTATGAAATATATATGAAAAACCAAACATATTTTTGGTGCATCACCTGATGTATCTGTCTTTCAATTGATTCATGTTTGCATCGAGATATCTGATACCTCCTTGTAACAGTTAGCTGACAATGTTAGAGAGATTTTATTGCCTCGTTAGTGTGCGTGAAGCGCCCATGTGGTTAAACCATCTTGGTCATCTAACCCCATTGATATTGTTGATCAATTTGGTTGGTTCTATTCTCTGTGTTGAGTAACATGTCACATTGGTTTTACTACTGATCCATCTTTCATCGAAGTACTTTGATTTCTGACTTTATTTTGATACTCTTTTTTATAGGGTTACCTCGATCAGCTGAGACCGATACCCTATTAGAAAAGCAACTCTCCCTGTCAGATCGTTTCAAGCATCCAACACATACTTTAAGCATAACACCTCAGGCTATTACATCGTATGGTTGCTCATTTGATACATGGTCAGGATACACACCTCCTACGTCATTTAATATGTGCAAGTAGGATACATCTCTACAACTTTAGATGCATAATCAGGATACATACAACCTGGACAATTTGGCCAGTAAACATACATAATGTGTCATATTGTATGTTCAGGCATGATACATATCTCTTGCTAATACGTACCTCCTATACTATTCAATTGAGATGCATGCCTCCCTAGTCATTTGATGTTCCAGTAAACATAAATATCATCCTAACTTCGCTGACCCTTAATGGTAACAACTCATTTTGAGGCACGTTGGTACCAGTTGATCTTGAAGCATCTCGAAACCGTACAGATTTTTAGCCGATTTTTCTATGAGTGCATCTTTGGCTTTATAGCCATATAGTTCGATGTTGCTTAAGCCATAAGACTCCTTAGTCGGCAATGTTATGAGGACATCTTGTCTTTTGACATTCTTGGCTTTGTAGCTATATGCTTTGATGTTGCTCAAGCCATATGACATTATAGTCAGCTCTGTTATGATAACATCTCTTTTTTTGGATGCTTTTGGTCTCGTAGCAACTTGTTATGATATTTCTTGAGCTATATAATACTCTCGTCAGCTCTCTCAGGAGAATATATTGTCATATTTTTTGTGAGAGTTTCTTGTTTTTGGACATTCATGGCCACTTAGCTTAAGAGACAAGTCTCGATGAAAAGCTAGTGGTTGATAAGGTTCTCAGTAAAAAAAATCTCTAAGAGAAAGTGGTTGAAAAAGATCTTCACATAGAAATCTCAGAAGACTACAAGCCTCAGAAAATATTGTACATTATATACCTCAGAAGGCACAGACCACAAGAGGCAAGAGCCTCAAAAGGTACATTATTTTTATTTATAAAAAATGCGTGCATTAAATTTAATTACAAGCTTCTACATATGTGAAGGCAAAAATATTAAGGTTTTGTACGTCTCAGAAGGGTATGTACGGAATCAATATTCATGCATCAAGAAAAAAAAAATCTAAACCAAATTGGTTAGAAATGTACGGATAAATATAAAAACCATAATATTGAGCAACATGAATATTCTACTTTGAAATGCATAATAAGAGTGTCGAAAATATTCTTTAGAAAGCGCGACAAAAACGCCAAAATCTCCTTTGGAAAGTGCGACAACAACAAAAAAAATCTTCTTCGAAAATCATCACAGTTGTGTAGGAAATCTCCTCCAAAAAGCACCACAGGAGAGCTGAAAATTTCCTCCAAAATGCCCAACACCAGGCTAAGGTACTCAAACATTTTTCTACTAGGAGCCCCATTGATCACAAAAACAAGGCGAGGAACTCCACCTTTTATGTCCCCTTTTAAGTGTTCCAAAAAAATAAAAAATAAAAGTTTCAATATTGATTTATCCCACGGATCCCCGTGTAAATCGTCTGATTTCATGCAATCTGGCAGTTTAGGCGTGTGATCCGAGTGTTCTCACACCTACAACCAGCTAGCCGTCATATCAATTCCACAGTCCACGTGATCGCCCAATCATACATTCAAAAACCATGCGAATCAGCGAAGTCAATCCCACAAAGCATCTGGCCAACCCACTTAGCTCTGCAAGCCTATTGATCCGGCCTGCTCCATCAGCTCGTCTTCTTGCCCTAGCTTGCTCGCTCCGTCGACCAAACTCACAAACCTACTAAACTACCTACATCCCGAGCTCGAAATGTTGACCCTAACGTAATTATATCATATATGATCAGTAAGTACATAATTTATTTTCAATTGTTACGAAATTTCTCACATTTATTTTTAAACTTAATAATATAAGTAGATTGTTCATAAATTAAAATTAAACTTGAAATTTTTATTAGAAAAGATAAAGATGCCAAATATGAACTTTCTGCAATTTTAATTGTAAATATATTTTTGTAAGCAAATGCATGTTCAAATATTAACAAATGAGAAGAAGATAAAATAAATAATAATATAGTTTATTTCCGTTAAACCTAGCAATTTGTGATATAAAAAGTAGGGTTGACCTAATTCAATTATTAATATTGACCTAACTCAATTGAACCAAATATTTTTTATAATTAATAAAATAAATAAAATATTTTGGTCACCTACTGGTCAATAAGCATAGTATGAATAGTTGGTAATATGTGGCATATTTATGCCATACAACATTAATTTCATCGTACAAAGATTTTTGCAAGTGGTGAATTAGGATAAGCTTACATTTATTATTGATATCTCATCAAAAATTTTTGTCATCCTTCGTGGCACGAATTTCGGAGCAACTTTTTAGCCAGAAACATTCAAATCCAGTTAAAGATCATTCTAAATTTTAATTTTAGCTAACTTATAGTCAAACTAATTGTCTTAGTGAGACAGACCCAGTAACGCCAAATTTGGTCCAATCCAAGTTAGATCAAGCCCAGACCAAGCAATTAAAACTATATTCGGAAGCTTTCAGTACTTAATTGGAATGTCAAATACGAGCTTATAGTCAAATCGAGCGTATCAGTAAGACAAATCCAATGAGACTAAGATTGCTCAATTTTGACATTACTAATGCACTCAAATGTTCATAAAATACCATTAGATCAAGGAAATCTCTTTGGACTGATTGATAGAGTGTCACAGGTTCCTTCCTTATTTCTTGAGAGGCCACTTCTAGACTACAAAAAATAGAGCTCTACTCCCATAATGAAAATGTACATATACAGTTAATTAGAGGAAGATCGAAACTTAGAGGAGAATGATATGACGTCTAAAGTTCAAAATTGAAGTTCCATGGAACGTCATCTGCTCTTTCAGTCGCCGATCACCTTTGAAAATTGCTCCCAGCCGTTTTGACCACAGTCAGTCATCTCCTACTAATTGCAATGAAGCCCATTATAGATTTACAATACACGCTATGGAGTAACGAAGCACCTGATCGAGTAACAATCCACTATATGGAGTAATGGCTAGTCTTACAAAGTAACGAAGCATCCTAGGGAACAATGCACCATAAAGAATGTGTAACAACATACCCTAAAGATGGTGTAATATTGCCTCGAAGATGATGCAAAATGCACACCGCATATAGTGTAACAACACTCCGAAGACAGTGTGAAAACACCCAAATGTTGGTGCAAAATGCAAATTGCATCCAGTTTCACATTACACCCCGAAGACGATATAACTATAGAACCAGTAATAGCTAATTGCAATTGTTATAATCAATATACATTTTCTTTCTCCATACACTAAAGCTCTCTCCTCACATCCCACCACTATGACATACGTGACAAAATATGACCTACGTGATACACTACTCATGCAGCTCCCAAATCTGGCCTCTATGTCATACATATATTATCATAGCTCATGCAGCTCCAAAATTCAATCTTTGTGACATAAATTCATTATCACATCTCATGCAACTCCCAACACTAGCATCTGTGACCTACGATCATTATAACAAACCATGCAGTCCCAACCCAAGCCTCTGCGACCAACGAATATTATTGTAGTTCCCTACTACAGCTTTTGTGGTCAACTGGCGCTTTTGTAGTAACCATCTACGACCCACAAGGCTAATTACTTCCATGACTTTTAACATCGATCTCTACAACAAGCTAGCTTTATAATCAGTGTCTACGACATTCACAGAAGTCGACTAATGCATTCATGAGCTATTAAGACCATTATTGTTGAAATACCATCATACATCAACATTGTAATTCTCTCTTTCCTAACTTAAGCAGAAGAGTTGGTCGCGCACTCACCATTACATAACAGATTATTTCAAACTGGGCTAGGTTCCATGATTTTTTGTTTTCTATGGTTTCCACCAAAAAGCTTCTGGTGTCTCTACATGTAACTTTAATTATTTGAGTGTGTATTCGATTTTCGTGCAACGTTAAGACGCTAAATAATCACGCTACTACCGTAAATCTTCTGACACGCATCAATTATATAAAGTTGCTCTAAGATTATTAAATCAAGCGGGTTAGGATCTGATGAATTGACATGTCTTGAATTGAACTTATTTATTATGTGACTCGGACTCAACATGGATAAATCTAAATAACAGTCAGATGCATTTAATCAACCGAAATTCTTATTTTGCAAGTTGGGTTTGAACAATTTATCTAATTGGATAATTTATATCTGACATAGAATATAAATTAAAATATTAATAAAATTTATTTTCTCTTGAGAGCACATGCAAGGAATACGGAGAGCCTACATATAGCATTCATTGAAAAATAAAGGACGGCCTCACATGGATAATATAAAATTTTAAACAGCAATAAATTGCCGCAACAGCGTAGCCATCATCATATATCAAGTATTGATTTATAGTTGACAGTAATTCGTTCTATTTTATCTACAAATAATGAGAGAACGTTATAATGTTATAGCTATGAATGGTTGATATAAAATAAAATAAACAGAAGATCCAATAAACTAAGAACCAGATCTTTAGAAAAAGAAGAAAGAAGAGAGGGGTTTACATATCTAACAGCTAGATTTTATTTTTACATTTATAGCACTCAAATATTTTATGTCATATCAGAAGTACCATCTGGTTGACTTAAAAAAATTGAATACACCAATGTTGTAAAAATTGAAGTTTAGGTGTTAGAATTGTAAATGGGTTGATATTGATTGGTATTTATCTAAATCTTCAGGAAACAAAGCCAAATACCAAAGGAAGTTTTAAGTTGACCAGCAAATTTTCTAGTGAGGCAATTTTTAAGAAATTAAAAGTACTGAAAACAAAGATCAATAAGTTTTTTATTTTTCTTTTATTTTTTTTTCTAGAACAGGATAAGTGTTGAAATCTATTAATTTGGATTTCGACTAATGTATCCTCTATTGAATACATGATCAAGAAGTGCAACATGAATTTTCAATACATTTATGAATTAAGTTAGGGTTTATCTTAGAGCCCAAAAAATAATTAATTTTAATACATGTTTATGTATGTATGTATGTATGTATATGAACTACCGACACACGTTTCAAAGCAATTGAGCGGCTCGAGTTAGGACTGGGTGATCGAGGAATCATATCAAAAGAGCATGATCTGAACCGTTCACTCTACGATCGACAACTCGGTTGGAGTTAACCGGCATACTATGATGAGAGACTCAATTGATGGACCATGTCCGCAATTCCGATCAACTAGAGGCTTTTTATAAGGGTGTCTGATTGTAGCTAGTCGGCTAACCAATTCATTACTTCGGCAGACACGATTGTCTTTCGACCAGTCGTTCTAGTCGACTGAATTGAAATGTGTTTATTAGTTGGTTACTGTCATATTCAAATCAAATTGTAATACATATATGGTCAAAGATCAACACAATTGATCGCATTAAGAGCAGTTTCTATAACAATTTCATCTTTCATGTAATTATACAAATACGCCTCTATAAATAGAAGGTGAAAAGACAAATGAAGGGGCTTTTCCTGGTTTCCTTATAGGAATTTTTCTATTTACTCTCTCTTTCCACCTTTATTCTTCATTCTTCTAACTTTAACTCTCGAGGCATGTTCACAGAAGACGACTTATTGTTCAACATCCTAAATGGGGTGCGATGAGCGTGAACATGCCCCAGACGAGAAGTGGAGCCAACTACGAAGGAGAACCCCTGTGGAGAGAAATGACGTCCATGGAGTTCAATAGCGAGACGGTGCATCGAGCCATATAATAAGAGGTCCTATAACAAATGCAAAAAATGGACCAGTTCGAGGCACTTCGACTAATCATAACTTTACAAAACACTTGACTACTGCCCATGGAGGGAGAGTCTCGAGAAACCCTTCTCCAGAAGGCTCCCTTGACAACCCACTACCGCCCCACAGTTGGCCCGGTGACCGGCCAACTGATGTACGAGAAGATTCTCAGCATGCAGACAGTGCCACATCTTTGTCGGTGTTCCCACATTAGATGGACCTGGTGGGAATGTTCGCTTGGTCAGTTTTGGGTAGCGTCTTCTCCAGAAGAATCCTAGAAACAATGCCCCGAGCGAAGCTCTGGATTCCTCGCTTCGAGTTTTACAAAGGAAATAATGAACTGGACAATCACCTTCCTCCTTTGTGTCGACAATTGGAGTCATATAAATCGACGATGCAATAAAGTGTTAGTTGTTCCTGACCACGTTGAAAGGATCCACGCTCTGATGGTTTAATAGCCTGCTGAATGGATTCATCCCATTGTTCTACAACTTATGGAAGCACTTCCGGACACACTTTGCTAAAGTATAAAAACTATGGAAGGATGCAGAGTCCTTGCTTCAGAATAGGCAAGGAGAGAATGAATGCATACGTGCTTACATCACTCATTTCCAAAGGAAATGTTGTAGGTGAAGAACTTGGAGTCTCTCTTCGCCCAACTGCCTTGAAACAGGGGATCTGCAATAAGCAATTCATATATGACTTGAACCTGCTAAAACCAAGGATCTTCGGGGTGCTCTCTGATATAGCAAATGACAACATCACCGCCAAGAAAAACCTTATGGAGTCTTAAAAAATTAAACCGAGAGTGTCTGACCACCGACTGTAGAAGCAGAAGGACCGGGATGAAGAAGAAAAGTCAAAGAGTGACTGAGCACTCGACCATAATCAAGCTGCAACAAATGGATCTACAACGGCCAAAGAAGTAACCGAGGAAACCAAGGCTTATGTCACTCATTTCCAAAAGGAAATGATGTAGGTGATGAACTTGGAGTCTCTCATCTCCCAGACTGCCTTGAAACAGAGGATCTGCAATAAGCAATTCAGATATGACTTGAACCTGCTAAAACCAAGGATCTTCGTGGTGCTCTCAAAAATAGAAAATGACAACATCGCCGCCAAGGAAAACCTTATGGAGTCCTATAAAATTAAACCGAGAGTGTCTGATCACCTGTTGTAGAAGCAGAAAGACTGGGATGAAGAAGAAAAGTCAAAGAGAGACCGAGCACTCGACCGTAATCAAGTTGCGACCAATTGACCTACGACAGCCAAAGAAGCAACCAAGGAAACCAGGGTCCGTAGCAATGTCCCTCTGATGGCGGCCACCTCCATACTTTGAGTGACCACATGTATACTAGGAGATACAAATTTTGACATCCCTGAATGTGGTGATGATCGAACTTGTCCAAAACATTTAAAATAAAGATTACTTCAAGAAAGATCCTCTTCTAAAAACTGCATTAACACTGCATAATCTCAACAAACATTGTGCCTACCATTAGGACCACAGGCACGACATGGAGGAATGTCATCATCTCTAAAATTTGATGGAGAAGATCATTTGAAACAGAAAATTGAAAGTGCTCGTCACAGTTGGAGTACACACATAACGTCAGGGAAAGTCCCAGGCCAAGGGGCTCATAGATGGGTTAATTTGAGCAAAATAAAATTTTCTTGGCTAGGATCATCTCCTCTATATTCAATGGAGGTAGAGGGTTATTATGGTTATCCATCTTGAAGAGAAACCGGTTGGAGGATGTATGTTAAGTCAACTCTTACACCTGTACTCACCCTCCAATCACGTTTACAGATGCAGATCTCTCCCCAAAGGAAAGCTCATATTACGAGAAAATTATTTTCACAGCCCTCATAAGGAATTACCAAGTTGGTTGCATCCTAGTCGACACTGAAAGTTCAGTCAATATTCTATTCAAAACAGTGTTTGACAAAATGGACTCAAAACCAACAGGTTGGCGACACTAGCTGACTCGTTATTCTGTTTCTCAGACAATAGGAAAGAAGTTCTAGGCACAATCATGCTACCTGTCTGACGCGCCAAAACTTACTGAGATGTAAGTCACCTGTATAATGCAAATGCTTATGTCAAGTAGTAATGCATTTTAAGAGTGTCCACAGAAAAAGTGCAAAATTCACTTCCATAGAAAATCTCTAGTTTACTAATTCAGTTAACCTATCTTAGTGATTATCAAAAAAAAGTTTTTTAAGTACTCATGTCCTAGCAAAACAGAATACATAAGAGTAAAAGAAAGCAGTAAACAGGAGAGAAAACTTCATGAGTTCCTTCAAGATAGATGAGGCTCGTGCCTTTACGATTTGGGGGTTATGACGCTCATGATTTTCCAAAATATTTTCCTGGGTTTGGTTATGTTAGGTCTGATGTTGGTTTTGTGTTTGACCTAAGTTGGGTCAGGTCTAGTTTTAGGTTTAGGGTTTTGGTATTTGGTTTAGGTTTAGTTTAGACCTAAGTAGGGTTAGGTCTAATGTTACTAGGTTAATCCTATGTTGGGTTAGGCCTACTGGTAAGTTTAGCCATTGCATTTTGTTTAGTTTTGTGCTAGGTTTTAGTTGAAGTATGTGCTAGGTTTTAGTTTAGGTTCAAGATTTAGTTTAGGGTTCAAGTTAGACCTAAGTTGGGCCAGGTCTAGGTTTAGGTTTAGGGTTTTACTAAGTGAGTTTGGGTTAGGCTGGGTTAGTGTTAACCCGAGTCGAACTCAAACTCAAGCCTAATCTTGGGCTATTGAGTTGACCTAGCCTAACAAGGCTTAAGAAAATAATTTCTTAAATTAAAGAAAAAAAGTAAAAAGCTTAACAAAGAGAAGGATGAAACTGAATGGAAGGGAGGAGGCTTGTCGGGGACTTCTTCCTCTACTCAAGTGATAAAGAGTTCAGAAGCTCGGTATGTGTCTCTTTGAGGAGTGTCAGTGGTGGCATATTTTTAGGCTCAGAAGGTGATGGAAAAGCACTTCAAAGCCATTTGATTGAGTGGCACATCAATAGCAGAGACCGATTCGACAGTTAATGAGCCTCGGATTGCCACAAGTGAAACGGTGCTACTGCTAGTTACCTATTCCATGGACGAAGGTAAGAGATCGTTGGCATGCCAAGTTAGTTTGCTTGGGCGCGATCACACGCAGGGCTTGCGTAACCACATTAAGGAACTTTTGAGTGTGCTCACGCCTAGCCCAATGTGACCATGTTGAGGAACTTTCAGGCTGGTCCCACCCATGTCTCACATGACCACGCTTTTCTAAAAAAAGGGTAGGCTACTTTTTTGCCAATTTTGTTTTGCGTGACTAAGCGGTGATGTCCGTGCAAGTCTTATGTGAGCAAAAATGAGGTCAACAAACCCCATAATATTCTATCAATGGGTCCTCCATTATCATATTCTTCCCCTCTTGAGCATTAGATCTCTTCATGATCAGTGTTGGCACAATGCGCAAAAAAAAAAGACAAGCAAGTAGTCGATCTCCTATCCATGTTCATTCACTTGGGAGAGGGGACACCTCAAAATCTTTTTTGACCAACCAACGAGAAAGTCAAAGTGATGGAGCTAGAAACTTAAGGGCCAAAATATTGGGTGGAACATTATTCCTCGTACCTATAGACCAGAAAGATCTCAGAAGAAGTAATTGACCCTAAGCGCTTTAAAATCAAAGCAACCCAATATCTTTTGATTAAGGTAAAGCTTTTACGAAGAACAATAACATTGTTATACCTGAGGTGTACAAGAGAAAATGAGATGGAGGATTTCCTCCGAGAGGTACACTTGGGGGAGTTTGGGATCCATTTCTGAGGAAAGGATTTAACACGTCGAGTGCAATGATAAAATTAATTTTGTCTGACACTTCAAAAATGTGTCATAGACTTCACTGTGAGAAGCAAGCAATGCTTGAAATACATATCACTACAACACGAACCAGTGCAAAAACTACGTCTTATCTTCAGCCTATGACCTTTCACTTTTTGGGGACTTGACAACCCCAGACTCTTTCCCCCACCTCGAGGTCAACATAAACTACCACTTGATGTGAATTATTTTTCTAAGTGAATCAAAGCTAAAAGGCCCGCTTGAATCAACACAGATTTCATTCAGAATTTCATCTAAATGAATTTGATTTATTATTATTGGATACCACTGGTAATAATCACAGACAATGAGACACAATTAGCTACCAAGGGATGAAAGATTTCTACCAAAGTCAGGGATCAGCCTGAAGTTTGCCTCAGTTAATCACTTTTAGCAAATGGGTAGGCCAAAGCATAAAACAATATCATCATAAAATTGTTGAGGAACAAGATTGAAGGAGCTAAGGGAAACTAGGTAGATACCCTTCCATTTGATCTTCCATCGGTTTGAATGACACCCTTCATGATGACCGGGAAAACTCCATTCATGTTGTTACATGAGATTGATGCAATGTTACCAATCAAATACAATCAACACAGCTAAAGTTTGGTGACGTATGGATTTGATGAAGCTGATTTAATTACATGATAGGAAGAAAACAACAATGGGTAATGCCCATACTTTTCCTTCTCGAGGAGAAACAAGCTGACTTAGCCCTTTAGCAAGAAGAAGTGAAGAGGCGGATGACTCTCTACTACAACAAACTTGTCTTATACAAGACTTTCACCCCCGGGACTCATGTCGAAGAAAGCCGACTCAATTGTGTGATGACAAGCTGTGGGAAAGCTCAAACAGACATGTATCAGGCCATTCTTCATTGACAAGCAAATCACCCACATATCAAATAAATTGAAAACCTACACAGAGAAAGAAGCCCCTCGAACCTGGAGTGGAGATGACTTCAATAAAATTAATCTTAGAAAATTTTATATCTTGACAAATAAAAAGGTGTTGTCATTTTAACCCTTGTATTTCATAATTAAATCCTTAAAAACAAAAGGGCAAAGTTTACAGTAATTATGCACATGATATTCAACTTGGCCAATACTCGAGCAACTCAAGAAGTTAATGTAAGGGATCATCAAAATCTAACGAACACTCGGAGAACTCTAGCTGGTCCATTGGCAATAGTTCCGTTCAAACAATAAACGTGACAACAAAGTGTAACATCCAATCAGCAATTTTTCTGTAAATAACCGACATTGTCGAGTAACATTTAATTGGTAAGACTTTCTTAAATAACTAACATGGATGAATAAATGTTCGATCGATAAATCACACAATATACGACCCAAAACTAAAACTCATGTCTCCTAGATCAAGTTGGGCCTGCTCGGGTCGACAGAGGCATGACAGGTGTTTCTTATTGTTGTCCCACTGAAGCCTTTCCTTGAAACCGATTCGACTTTGCCATGCTCACCATCTTCTCAGCTTCTTAGATGTACGTTTGATGGACTTGGAACTGACAGAAAAGTTTTAGTGAGTAACACAACAAATTTTTTCTTGATAAGAATGAGCACGTCAGTGGGGATCCTTTGATCTCTATCTAATCTGCAAACACTACTGCTTTTCTCTTCTTAGTGATGGTTTCTTCTTCTTTTCACATTTCAGGTGGCATTGCTCCTTTGATGTCTGAAAAGCAATATGATATCGATCTTTGATGGGGGCACCAACTAGAAAATTTGGTGTGTTCTTCATGATAGTGCTTGAAAGCTGATAGACTCACAAAAGGGATGTAGAGTAAGTGAGAAAAGCAAAGAGTCTCTTCATGCCTTATTTATAAAGATCAAATGCACAAAAATCAATGAAGTTTAATTATTGAATCATTGATGAAGAAAAAATGATATCTAATTTCCACATTAGATTTATATTCTTATCGCAGTATCATTTTAAAAAAGTAAAAGAATCAGGAAACTAAAATATGTATATTAAAAATGTTTCAGCACTAATCTTGAGGAGATCTAATGATCCAGAATGGAATAGTACACGAAGAATGTCTCACCGATATAGACCATGAGACTCACTTATTTGAGCTAATGCCGCTGTCTAAGCCCAAGACAAAGCCAAAGCCGACTAGATGTAGTCGTCCAAGCTAATGCCAAAACTAACTAAGCCACGAAGAGG
Source organism: Papilionanthe hookeriana x Papilionanthe teres (assembly GCA_022702705.1). Classification (NCBI taxonomy): domain Eukaryota; kingdom Viridiplantae; phylum Streptophyta; class Magnoliopsida; order Asparagales; family Orchidaceae; genus Papilionanthe; species Papilionanthe hookeriana x Papilionanthe teres. Next base: position 41,111,309 of record CM040439.1, read on the forward strand.
ACAAAAAGACGGCCAAATGATCCGAGCTCAAACCATTCATACCAAAATGAGATAAATAGACATCTAAGTCAATCATTACAAGAAATCTGACCCAAAATAAAATTCTATCTTCTGTTAGTTCCGATCTGAGAATAGATACAATTTCACAATATCACCAATCATCTCACGGATGCCTTTGAAGCTTTTCAGTAGGGATCAAGAAGTAATAATGCAGCATGGAGTCTTATAGTTATCCGTTCGACCCTCCTTGTTAATGAGTGAGCTACCTGTCGAGATAACGAAATTCACCCTCTAGTCGATAGTTTAGTGTTGCTTGTTGATAGGAGATCCTCAATAGGGATCGAGACTCAACAATCAGACTACATCAGTTGAATTGCAATGCTGACCAAGCTTAGCCGATCAAATCGGTCTTGCCGAATCGAAGCCAATCTCTCTCTCTCTCTCTCTCTCTCTCTCTCTCTCTCTCTCTCTCTCTCTCTCTCTCTCTCTCCCTCCCTCCCTCTCCCTCTCCCTCTCTCTCTCCCCCCATGATTTCTCCCTCTCTCTCTCTCCCCCCATGATTTATGTTATATTCATTTGGGTTGGATTCGTGGATAATCAGGATTCAATAAAAATGATGGACGAACCGTGATGATGATTATATAATAAATGTGGTTTATAATTAATAAATATATATTATGTATGTAGACAATGATTAATTAATTAATAATAGAAGTTTGAATGTTTGAATGTGTTTTTAATGATGTATTAATTAGTAAACTAGACTAATTAATATATGCATACTAAGAAAATAAATATATAATTAAAAATTAATCAAAAAATATTTACATAATAATATATTACTATTAAATTTATAATTAACTAAATTCTATCTAATTATATTATATTTAAAAATATATTATATATAGTATGAGCTACCATCATGCATAATATGAGCTACCATCATGCATAATTTGGTTCATTTGTATCACTGGCTGCATGGAACATTTTTTCTATTTTTGATTTTATGTAAATTGGTCTATGCTTATTTGAAATAAAACATAACTTCTATTTTAAAATAAAATTAATTACAATAGAATAGAATAAAGTTGCAAAAGAGAGAAAGTTAAATAAATGTTTTTATGTGGTGCTTAAATTTATATTTTGTGTTTAAAATAAGATGAATTATTTAATTAAGTCATATAGTTTGAATTCGACCCAAAACTGATACGACCCGAATAGGTTCAACCTAAACTCGACCTTAATATTGTATGGGTTGAATATCTTAACTCAAACTCGACTCCATTCTGGCATGGGTAACCCAAATCAGACCAGTTTAACCTATTTTATATAAGGGATAACAATTATTTGGGTGAAAATTGATTCGGAGTTAAGTGAAGTCATTTTTGAGTCAAACTTAAGTTAATTTTGAATTTACATGTCGAATCTGAGTAAATTTTAAATTAGCGCCATAATCTTAAGTGAAAGAAAAAAATAATGTACCATCATTTGGGTCAAAAAATTTTGCACTGCTTCTCAATTGTAGAAGAAGAATTTAGGAAGAAAAGAACACAAGCTCAAATTCTTTTGATTATAACATATAGGAGTGTGAGTGTTGTATGCTAGAACTCAAGTAGTTAACAAGCCCTTGAGTTGTTTTCTTTTCTTGTCGCTACGGCTAGCTCGCCAATGCGGTCTTCAACAACTCACCATTTGCCGTTCCTACCAACCACTAGTATCCACTAACGACAATCACAATCAGCCATTATCGCCCACTCACCTCCGACGTAGCCATCTTGTCGTTAGACCTGACATCCGCCATTGCTGACTATCACCACTCTTGCTGGCCAACCTAACTTATAGCCATCACTACCATGATCCGTCCCCATTACCGATCCCGATACGCCATTATCACTGGCCACTGCCTGCACAACAAACCTCCTATCGCTCGCCATTACCCCCACCAACTGTTCTTCGACGTTAGTCGTTGCAATCACCGATTAACATATTTTATATTGAATTATTTTCAATATAAAATATTTTTTTGCAACTCAACCATTTTTTTTTTTTTTTTGCATCATTTGGTCCAACAAGACAAGAAATGATTCATGTGTCTATTAACTTTCTATAAATTTTCTTCTTATGAAATATTGAAGTGTCGCCTTAATTAGCCATCATGTTATTGAATCGGATAATGGCGCCCGCCATGTGATACCCCACGTGAGTTGCTTTTTTAAACCTTCATTAGCTAACTGCTTAATTTAAAAAGTATTATTTTTATTGCTATTTTTAATGATTTTGCTGACAAAATGGTTAAATGTTTTGGGCATTCACAGATTTCAAGATTTTGACGGAAAGAATAATGACAATGATAAATGCGATTGCATTATTTAAAATTTTTTGAAGAGCGAATTCATGATTCCCACAAAATAAAAAAAGGAGCGATTTTGTAAAATATAACATTTCCATTATATTGTTGTAATAAAAATTTCTTAAATTTATGTAAAATAAATTTATATAAAACATAGATATAACTTGAATTCTCATGAGTGATTAAGGGTCTGTTTGAGGCAGTTGCAGTTTATCCAGTTTATTTAGATAAACTGCTGATTCGAATAATTCGTTAATCAAGGAATTGATCCGAATAAGCTCTACTGATTGTTAGTTTATATAGTTTTTAAAACAGACTGATTTCATAATGTTTCATGGATAAACGACAATTTCGCTTCCGATCCTGGATAAATTATTCATATTTGACTAGTTTATAATTCTAACTTAAAAAAATTTTACTTCGAGCACGAGGTTTTTAATATACCACTTCAAGCAAGAAGTTTTTAATATACAAATAATTTGGCTGTATAAATGTAAAAAAAAAATATTAGATATATAAATACATAGGAATTTTGGAAATAAAAAAAACTGTCTAATGGATATTAAAAAAATGCAAAAAAAAAAAAAAAAAAAAAACTTATCTTGCTGGCTTCCGCTTCAGCTTCATCGAAGAAATGGATACATGCTCGCCTCCGCTTCAGTTGCCTTCGGCTTCTTAGCAGATGGGATGCGAGGGGTTTGGGAGGAAGAGCAAAAACGAAAATTTATCCTCCAACTTAATTAATGTAAAACAAACTTATATGATCGATGCCCATTTATATTAAAACTTAAACACTAGTTTGAAGACTTGTTTGCATTATTCTCCAAGAAAATTTATCCACAATGTTCAATGTACTCTTTTATTCTAATATGAAATATGAGTATAAATCAAGCGACCTACATACTCAAATAAGTTTATGACTCAATAAGCAGTGCAAAAATTAATAATTTTATGATGGCCAAATTCAAATGCAATTACTTTCTCAGTTACAATGTTCAACTAACCATTTTAGCAACCACTAAATTAGGAAACACTTAATATTTTAAAAAAGACTATTATTTTTAATCAAAAGCATTTTATATAATATTTTTATATATAAACAAATAAATAGATTATTTGTGTAGAAATGAGTGTATGGAGTAAGTGAAATATTTAATCATTCATAGCTTATTTTTAATTTGCAAAGATTTAAGTGACTATTGAACTGTATCATCATCATCATTGTGATTTAGCTAATAAATGTTTAAATTATAAAAACATTTAAAAAATCAATGGATATATCACAAAAATATTGTTTCTAAATCACTATTGAGACACATATATATCTTATGGGCTCATAAGGGCAATAATCTCTCCCTAAACAAAACCATCACAAATTCTAATATACCAATGGTCCCTCTAACCCCTCAGAAAAAGTGAAATATTTACTTCCACAGAAAATCTCTAGTTTACTAATTCAGTTAACCTAGCTTGGTGATTATCAATAAAATGTTTTTAAGTACTCATCTCCTAGCAAAACAAAATACTTGAGAGTAAAAGAAAGCAGTAAACAGGAGAGAAAACTTCATCAGTTCCTTCAAGATAGATGAGGCTCATGCCTCTACGATTTGGGGGTATGACGCTCATGATTTTCTAGAATATTTTCCTTGGTTCGGTTATGTTAGGTCTAATTTGATTTTGTATTTGACCTATGTTGGGTCAGGTCTAGTTTTAGGTTTAGGGTTTTGGTATTTGGTTTAGGTTTGGTTTAGACCTAAGTTGGGTTAGGTCTAATGTTACTAGGTTAATCCAATGTTGGGTTAGGCCTACTGCTAAGTTGAGCTATTGCATTTGGTTTTGGTTTGTGCTAGGTTTTAGTTCAAGTATGTGCTAGGTTTTAATTTAGGTTCAAGATTTAGTTTAGGGTTCAAGTTAGACCTAAGTTGGGTCAGGTCTAGGTTTAGGTTTAGGGTTTTGCTAAGTGAGTTTGGATTAGGTTGGGTTCATGTTAACTTGAGTCGAACTCAAGCTCAAGCCTAATCTTGGGCTATTGAGTTGACCTAGCTCTTAAGAAAATAAATTCTTAAATTAAAGAAAAAAAATAAGAGGCTTAACAGAGAGAAAGATGATACTGAATGGAAGGGAGGAGGCTTGCCAGGGACGTCTTCCTCTACTCAGGGCAAGTGCTAAAGAGTTCAGATGCTCAGTATGTGTCTCTTTGAGGAGTGCCAGTGGTGGCCTATTTATAGGCTAATAAGGTGATGGAAAAGCACTTCTAAGTCATTTAATTGAGTGACACATCAATAGCAGAGGCCAATTCGGCAGTTAGTGAGCCACGAATAGCCACCGATGAAACGGTGCTACTGCTAGTTGCCTAATCCATGGACGAAGGTCAGAGATCGTTGGCATGCCAAGAAAGTTTGCTTGGGCGCGATCACACGCAGGGCTTGTGTGAACACATTAAGGAACTTTTGAGTGTGCTCACGCCTAACCCTATGTGACCATGCTGAGGAATTTTCAGACGTGGGTCTCACATGACCACACTTTTCTAAAAAAAAGGTAGGCTGCTTTTTTGCTAATTTTATTTTGCGTGACTAAGGGATGATGTCCTTGCAAGTCATATGTGAGCAAAAATGAGGTCAACAAGCCCCATAGTATTCTATCAATGGGTGCTCCATTATCATACTCTTCCCCTCTTGAGCATTAGATCTTTTCAGGATCAGTGTTGGCACAATGCGTAAAAAAAAGACAAGCAAGTAGCTGATCTCCTATCCATTTTCATTCACTTGGGAGAGGACACCTCAAAATCTTTTATGAGCAACCGTCGTGAAAGCCGAAGTGATGGAGCTAGAAACTGAAGGGCCAAAATATTGCGTGGATCCTTACACCTCGTACCTAGAGATCGGAAAGGTCTCAAAAGAAGTAATTGACCTTAAGTGCTTCAAAATCAAAGCAACCCAATATCTTTTGATTGAGGTAAAGCTTTTACGAAGAACAACAAAATTATTATACCTGAGGCGTACAAGAGAAAATGAGATGGAGGATTTCCTCCGAGAGGTACACTTGGGGGAGTTTTAGAGCCATTTCATAGAAAAGAATTTAGCATGTCGAGTGCAACGATAAAATAAATTTTGGCCGATACTTCAAAATGTGTCAAAGAATTCGCTGGGAGAAGCAAGCGTATGAAATACATATCGCTACAACACCAACCAGTGCATTAACTACATCTTATCTTCAGCCTATGACCATTCGCTTTTTGGGGTCTCGACAACCCCAAACTCTTTCCTCCGCCTCGAGGTTAACATAAACTACCACTTGATGTGAATTATTTTTCTAAGTGAATCAAAGCTAAAAGTCTCACTTGAATCATCACAGATTTCATTTAGAATTTCATCTAATTGAATTTTATTTATTATTATTGGATACCACTGGTAATAATCACAGACAATGAGACACAGTTAGCTACTAAGGGGTGAAAGATTTCTACCAAAGTCAGGGATCAACCTAAATTTTGCCTCAGTTAATCACTTTTAAGCAAATGGGTAGGCCAAAGCATAAAACAAGATCATCATAAAATTGCTAAGGAACAAGATTGAAGGAGCTAAGGGAAACTAGGTAGATACCCTTCCAGTTGATCTTCTATTGGCTCGAATGACACCCTTCATGTTGATCGGGCAAACTCCATTCATGTTGTTACACTGCATTGATACAATGTTACCAATCAAATATAATCAACACAACTAAAGTTTGGTGATGTATGCATTTGATGAAGCAGATTTAACTGCATGATAGGAAGCAAACAATAATGGGGCAATGCCCGAACTTTTCCTTGTTGAGGAGAAACAAGCTAACTTAGCCCTTTAGCAAGAAGAAGTGATGAGGCGGATGACTCTCTACTACAACAAACTTATCTTCTACAAGACTTTCACCCCCGGGACTCGTGTCGAAGAAAGCCGACTTAGTTGTGTGATGACAAGCTGTGGGAAAGCTCAACCAGACATGTATCAGGCCATTCATCATTGACAAGCCAATCACACACATATCAAATAAATTGAAAACCTACATAGAGAAAGAAGCCCTTCGAACCTAGAGCGGAGATGACTTCAATAAAATTAATCTTAGAAAATTTTATATCTTGACAAATAAAAAGGTGTTATCATTCCTTGTATTTCATTATTAAATTCTTAAAAACAAAAGGGCAAAGTTTTCACTAATTATACACATGATATTCAACTTGGTCAATACTCGAGCAACTCAAGAAGTTAATGTAAGGGATCATCAAAATCTAACGATCACTCAGAGAACTCTAGCTGGCCTGTTGGCAATAGTTCCGTTCAAGCGAGATAAGTGACAACAAAGTATAACATCCAATCAGCAAATTTTTTGTAAGTAATTGACATTGTCGAGTAACATTTAATTGTAAGACTTTCTTATATAACCAACATGGATGAATAAATTTTCGATCGATAAATCACACAATATACGACCCACAACTAAAACTCATGTCTCCTAGATCAAGTTGGGTCTGCTCGGGCCGACAGAGGCATGGCAAGTGTTTCTTATTGTTGTCCCACTGAAGCCTTTCCTTGAAACCGGTTTGACTTTGCCATGCTCACCATCTTCTCAACTTCTTAGATGTACGCTTGAGGGATTTGGAACTGACAGAACACTTTTAGTGAGCAAAACAACAAAATTTTTCTTGATAAGAATGAGCACGTCAGTGGAGATCCTTTGATCTCTACCTAATCCGCAAACACTAGTGCTTTTCTCTTCTTAGTGATGGTTTCTTCTTCTTTTCACATTCCAGATGGTATTGCTCCTTTGATCTCTCAAAAGCAATATGAAGTCGATCTTTGATGGGGGCATCGGCTAGAAGATTTAGTGTGTTATTCATGATAATGCCTGAAAGCCGATATACCCACAAAAGGGATGCAGAGTAAGTGAGAAAAGCAAAGAGTCTCTTCATGCATTATTTATAAAGATCAAATTCACAAAAATCAATAAGTTTAATTATTGACTCATTGATGAAGAAAAAATGATATCTAATTTCTGCATTAAATTTATATCCTTATCACAGTGTCATTTCGAGAAGTAAAAGAATCAGGAAATTAAAATTTGTATATCAAAAATGTTTCAGCACTAATCTTGATAAGATCTAACTATCCAGAAGGGAAGAGTACACGAAGGATGTCTCATCGATATAGACCATGAGACTCACTTATTTGACCTAATGCAGCCGTCTAAGCCCAAGCCAAAGCCAAAGCCAACAAGATGTAGTCGTCCAAGCTAATGCCAAAACTAACTAAGCCATGAAGAGAACAAAAAGACGGCCAAGTGATCTGAGCTCGAACCATTCATACCAAAAAGGGATAAATGGCATCCAAGCCAACCATTATAAGAAAGCTGACCCAAAATAAAATTCTATCTTCTGGCAGTTCCGATCTGAAAAAAGATACAGTTCCACAATATCATCAATCGTCTCACGACTCTCCTTGTTAATAAGTGAGCTACCTTTCGAGATAATGAAATTCACCCTCTAGTTGATAGTTTAGTGTCATTTGTCGATAGAAGATACTCAATAGGGATCGAGACTCAACAATCAGACTACATCGGCTGATCAGCAAAGCTGACCAAGCTTAGCCGATCGAATTGGTCTTGCCAACTCGAAACCAATCAATCAATCTCTCTCTCTCTCTCTTCTCTCTCTCTCTCTCTCACTCTTTCCCCGTGATTTATGTTATATTCCTTTGGGTTGGATTCGTGGATAAATCAGGATTCAATAAAAGTGCTGAACGAACCGTGATGATGAATATATAATAAATATGGGTTATAATTAATAAATATATATTATGTATCTAGACAATGATTAATTAATTAATAATAGAAGTTTGAATGTTTGAATGCGGTTATAATGATGTATTAATTAGTAAACTAGACTAATTAATAAATGAATACAAATAAAGTAAATATATAATTAAAAATTGATCAAAAAATATTTATATAATAATGTATTACTATTAAATTTATAATTAAATAAATTCTATCTAATTAAATTATATTAAAAAATATATTATATATAATATGAGCTACCATCAAGCATAATATTGAGTATTTAACCAATTAATTATTGAACAATAAACAATTATTTTCGTGAACATAAATAAACAAGTTTGACTATATTTGTGTTCGGTTCATTTAAGTTTTGAATTTTAAAAAAATATTTAAGCTTTTTATTTTATAATTTAAACGAATATGATCGAATCTTAATTCGGACGAATTCAAGTTATTCATCGATTACGTTGGTTCATTTATATCACCGGCTGCATGGAATCATTTTTTCTATTTTTTTACTTTATGTAAATTGGTCTATGCTTATTTGAAATAAAGCATAACTTCTATTTTAAAATAAAATTAATTCCAATAGAAGAGAATAAAGTTGCAAAAGAAAGAAAGTTAAATAAATATTTTTATGTGGTGCTTAAATTTATATTTTGTGTTTAAAATAAGATGAATTATTTAATTAAGTCATATAGTTTGAATTCGACCCAAAATTGATACGACCCGAATAGGTTCAACTTAAACCCGACCTTTATATTGTATGGGTTGAATATCTCAACTCAAACTCGACCCATATTCAGACATGATTAACCCAAATCAGACCAGTTTAACCTTTTTTATATAAGGGATAACAATTATTTGGGTCAAAATTGATTCAGAATTAAGTCAATTTTGAGTCAAACTTAAGTTAATTTTGAATTTACATGTCGAATCCGAGTAAATTTCAAGTTAGCGCCATAATCTTAAGTGAATGGAAAAAAAAATGTACCATCACGAGCTCAAATTCTTTTGATTATAACATGTAGGAGTGTGAGTGTTGTCTGCAAGAACTCGAGTAGTTAACAAGCCCTTGAGTTGTTTTCTTTCTTGTCACTACGGCTAGCTCGCCAATGTGGTCTTCAACAGCTTGCCATTTGTCGTTGCTGCCAACCACTACCATCCACTGACGACAACCACAATCAACCACAATCAACCACTATCGCCCACTCACCCCCGACGTAGCCATCTTGTCGTTAGACCTGACATCCTCCATTGCTGACTATCACCACTCTTGCTGCCAGCCTAACTTATAGCCATCACTACCATGATCGGTCCCCATTGCCGATCCTGATACGCCATTATCACTGGCCACTACCCGCACAGCAAGCCTCCTATCGCTCGCCATTACCCCACCAACCGTTCTACGACCTTAGTCGTTGCAATCACCTATTAAAATATTTTATATAGAATTATTTTCGATATAAAATATTTTTTTGCCACTCAAATATTTTATTTCCACCATTTGGTCTATTAACTTTCTCTAAATTTTTACCTTATGAAATATTGAAGTGGCGCCTTAATTAAGTACCATTTTATTGAATCAGATAATGCGCCCGACATGTGATACCCCACGTGAGTTGCTTTTTTAAATCTTCATTAGCTAACTGCTTAATTAAAAAATTATTATTTTTATTGCTATTTTTAATGATTTTGCGGACAAAATAGTTAAATGATTTGGGCAGCCACAGATTTCAAGATTTTATGTAAAGAATAATAACAATGATAAATGCGATAGCATTATTTAAAATTTTTTGAAGACCGAATTCATGATTCCCACAAAATAAAAAAGGGACGATTTTGTAAAATATAACATTTCCATTGTATTGTTGTAATAAAAATTTCTTAAATTTATGTAAAATAAATTTATATAAAAAATAGTTATAACTTGAATTCTCATGAGTGACTAAAATAAATTATCAGATTATAAATAAAAAATTATATTGTTTAAATATATGTCGCCAGCCGTGACTTATTGGTAGAGCAGCTTTTTAAAGGTTGTACGTCCTTTCAAGTCACAAAGTTTAAAATAATGTCAGAGGAGAATAATCTTATCTCAATTAAATTTCATTTAGAGGGCAACTTTTTGTTTGGTGGAAAATTTATAAGCATTTTATAAAGGGAAGAATTTTTTTCATGTAGCCAATTTTCTATGGATGAAATTCTTATCTTTTCGGGTTGATAAAACTTTAATTACTTATCTCATTTAATGGCGTTAAACTATCGACAATAGAATTGGTTGTTTGAAAATGATGGCAGATTAGGAGTAGGGTTGGTAAGGAGATGAGCTTGAATGAGCCCAATATTTGCTTTACTGGTTAGAAAAATTTTTGATCGAAATTTGATGGTATTTAAGTTAATTATTTTCACAACTTTCAATAAAAAACATGGTTTCATCACTTATAGTGTGAATAAGCCACCAAAAATCTCAGTTAGGACCATAAAAAAGCTCTTTGTAAATATGTTCAATTCCTTGTTAAGCAAACAAGCATAATATGGATCTACCTTTTGCTCGATCGTGTTCTTATGGATTTGGCTCGAGTTAATTAATTAATTAATTAATTATATTTTATAAAAATTTTAAATATCGTTAATTTCTTAAATCATTTGTGTTAAATTTGAGTCGAACGGAAGCTAAAAGTGTATATACAAATTCAAAGTGAGTGGAAAACGAACGTAACATTCGTGAGTCGTTGTAAATACCATCAAATTTCAATCACAAATTTTTCTAACCAGTAAAGCAAATATTGGGCTCATTCAAGCTCATCTCCTTGCCAACCCTACTCCTAATCAGCCATCATTTTCAAACAACCAAATCTATTGTTAAAATTTAATTGATATAAGATTATTCCTCCTCTAACATTATTTTAACAAATTTTCTAATGAAAGCAAAATACTGTGAGCCAAACACCATCATTGAAGGGAAGTTGACATATTTGCCATGAGCTCCTTATATATATATATATATATATATATATATATATATATATAGATTTAGTGAATGGTTGGACCAATTATACGAGTCACGAGTCACTCTACGTGCTTAATTATGCATGGACTGTCCTCACTATTGATAGTGCGGTAGAGGGAGATTTGAACCTGTGACCTGAAGGGACTTACGATCTTAAATGACTGCTCTTCCATTAGTCACGACGAGCGACACATATATATAATTTAAACAACATAATTTAAACAATATAATTTATGCATAAGAATATGATAATTTATTTTAGGGCCTGTTTGGGACAGTTTAAAAGTGCGGCGACGTTTTTAAAAACTCTGCCCACCCATTTGGATTGCACGTTTGAACTACTTATTTGAAAATTGTGTTTTAATTTTGTTTTACACACGGCCCACAAGAGAACCCCTGCGGGCCGCTTTTTTCGTTCGCGTTTTCGGATTCAATTACTCTCGTGCCCTCGTCGCGTTGGTCTTCTTCTTCGGCATTTCCAAACCAGCGAACATTTTTTCGTCCCCCATGCCATCGCCGACCTTCTCATCGTTGTTGCTGCCTTCGCCCAAGATCCTGGCTCCGCTCCCATTGCTTCGCCCCCATTCCTGCTCCGACACTCATTTTGGATCTTCCACAACACCGAATCATTCTTCCCCGATCTCCCAGGTAAATGGTTTTCCTTCTTTATTCCGTTTCTGCTCCTCCTCCCAAACCCCTCACATCCCATCTGCTAAGAAGCCGAAGGCAAGTGAAGCGGAGGCGAGCATGTATTCATTTCTTCGGTGAAGCTGAAGCGGAGGCCAGCAAAGTTAAATTTTTTTTGCAGTTTTTTAATATCCATTTAAGCAGTTTTTTTTATGTCCAAAATTCTCATGTATTATATCTAAACAATTTTTTTTTTACATTTATAACACCAAATTATTTGTATATTAAAAATCTCATGCTCCAAGTGAATTTTTTGTTTAAGTTAGAATTATAAACTAGTGAAATATGAATAATTTATCCAGATCAGGGGCAGAGTTGTCATTTATCCATAAACAATTGTAAATCAGCTGTTTTAAAATAACACAAACCAAACAGCCAATCAGCTTATTCGGATCAGCTGGTGATCAGCAGCTTATCTTGATAAGTTGGATAAACAGTAGTCGCCTCAAACAGACCCTTAATCACTCATGAGAATTCAAGTTATATCTATGTTTTATATAAATTTATTTTACATAAATTTAATAAATTTTTATTACAACAATATAATAGAAATGTTATATTTTACAAAATCGCCCCTTTTTTTTTGGTGGGAATCATGAATTCGCTCTTCAAAAAATTTTAAATAATGCAATCGCATTATCATTGTCATTTTTCTTTCCGTCAAAATCGGGTAGTGACCAGTGATAATGGCGTATTGCGATCGGCAATGGGGACCGATCATGGTAGTGATGGCTATAAGTTAGGCTGGCTAGCAAGAGTGGGGATAGTCATCAATGACGGCTGTCAAGTCTAACGACAAGATGGCTACGTCGGGGGTGAGTAGGCGACAATGGTTGATTGTGGTTGTCGTCAGTGGATAGTAGCGGTTGGTAGCAACGACAAATGACGAGCTGTTGAAGACCACATTGGCGAGCTAGCCATAGCAACAACAACATATAACAACTCAAGGGCTTGTTAACTACTTGAGTTCTAGCAGACAACACTCACACTCCTGTATGTTATAATCAAAAGAATTTGAGCTTGTGTTCTTTTCTTCCTAAATTCTTCTTCTACAATTGAGAAGCAGTGCAAAATTTTTTGACCCAAATGATGGTACATTGTTTTTTTCTTTCACTTTAGATTATGGCGCTAACTTGAAATTTACTCCGATTCGACATGTAAATTCAAAATTAACTTAAGTTTGACTTAATTCTAAATCAATTTTGACCCAAATAATCATTATCACAAAATAGGTTAAACTGGTCTGGTTTGGGTTATCCATGCCTGAATGGAGTCGAGTTTGAGTTGAGATATTCAACCCATACAATATAAAGGTCGGGTTCAGGTTGCACCGATTCGTGTTGTATCAGTTTTTGGTCGAATTCAAACTATATGACTTCATTAAATAATTCATCTTATTTTAGACACAAAATATAAATTTAAGCACCACATAAAAATATTTAATTAACTTTCTTTCTTTTACAACTTGAATAAAGAAAATCTATTGGCCAAATTAGTTTAGAGCATATTTTTAAATCTTTTGAATATTTTTAAAAAATAATTCTATTTTATTTCAAAGAAAGCATAATGTTCTTTAAATAAAAACTATAGAATGATAGTGATTCGAAAGAGATTCATAAAATGAATTATTCTATTCTATTGAAAATTAAATTTATAGGTGTTATGTTTTATTTCAAATGAAGCATAGACCTATTTACATGAAAATAAAAAAATTAGAAAAAGTGATTCCATGCAGACAGGGAAACAAACAAACCAATGTACTCGATGAATAACTTGAACTCGTCTTGATTAAGATTCGATCATATTCGTTTAAATTATTAAGTAAAAAGCTTGAATATTTTTTTTTTAAAATTCAAAACTTAAATGAATTGAACACAAATATAGTCAAATTTGTTTATTTATGTTTACGAAAATAATTGTTTATTGTTCAACAACTAATTAGTTAAATACTCAATATTATGCATGATGGTAGCTCATATTATATATAATATATTTTTTAAATATAATATAATTAGATAGAATTTAGTTAATTATAAATTTAATAGTAATATATTATTATGTAAATATTTTTTTGATTAATTTTTAATTATATATTTATTTTCTTAGTATGCATATATTAATTAGTCTAGTTTACTAATTAATACATCATTATAAACACATTCAAACATTCAAAGTTCTATTATTAATTAATTAATCATTGTCTAAATACATAATATATATTTATTAATTATAAACCACATTTATTATATATTCATCATCACAGTTCGTCCATCACTTTTATTGATCCTATTATCCACGAATCCAACCCAAAGGAATATAACATAAATCATAAGGGGAGAGAGAGAGGGAGAGGGAGAGAGAGAGAGAGAGAGAGAGAGAGAGAGAGATTGGTTTCGAGTCGGCAAGACCGATTCGATCGGCTAAGCTTGGTCGGCATTGCAATTCAACTGATGTAGTCTGATTGTTGAGTCTCGATCCCTATTGAGGATCTCATATCAACAAGCGACACTAAACTATCGACTAGAGGGTGAATTTCGTTATCTCGACAGGTAGCTCACTCATTAACAAGGAGAGTCGAACGGATTATTACTTCTTGATCCCTACTGAAAAGCTTCAGAGGCATCCGTGAGATGATTGGTGATATTGTGGAATTGTATCTATTCTCAGATCAGAACTAACAGAAGATAAAATTTTATTTTGGGTCAGATTTCTTGTAATGGTTGACTTAGATGTCTATTTATCTCATTTTGGTATGAATGGTTTGAGCTCGGATCATTTGGCCGTCTTTTTGTCCTCTTTGTGGCTTAGTTAGTTTTGGCATTAGCTTGGACGACTACATCTAGTCGGCTTTGGCTTTGGCTTTGTCTTGGGCTTAGACGGCGGCATTAGGTCAAATAAGTGAGTCTCATGGTCTATATAGGTGAGACATCCTTAGTGTACTATTCCATTCTGGATCGTTAGATCTCCTCAAGATTAGTGCTGAAACATTTTTAATATACATATTTTAGTTTCCTGATTCTTTTACCTTTTTAAAATGATACCGTGATAAGAATATAAATCTAATGTGGAAATTAGATATCAATTTTTTTTTCATCAATGATTCAATAATTAAACTTCATTGATTTTTGTGCATTTGAACTTTATAAATAAGGCATTAAGAGACTCTTTCCTTTTCTCACTTACTCTGCATCCCTTTTGTGAGTCTATCAGCTTTCAAGCACTATCATGAAGAACACACCAAATTTTCTGGTCGGTGCCCCCATCAAAGATCGACATCATATTGCTTTTCAGAGATCAAAGGAGCAATGCCACCTGGAATGTGAAAGAAGAAGAAACCATCACTAAGAAGAGAAAAGAAGGAGTGTTTGTGGATTAGGTAGAGATCAAAGGATCTCCATTGACGTGCTCATTCTTATCAAGAAAAAATTTATTGTGTTGCTCACTAAAAGTGTTCTGTCAGTTCCAAGTCCCTCAAGTGTACATCTAAGAAGCTGAGAAGATGGTGAGCATGGAAAAGTCGAATCGGTGTCAAGGAAAGGCTTCAGTGGGACAACAATAAGAAACACCTACCATGCCATTGTCGACCCGAGCAGACCCAACTTGATATAGGAGATATGAGTTTTAGTTGTGGGTCGTATATTGTGTGATTTATCGATCGAACATTTATTCATCCGTGTTGGTTATCTAAGAAAGTCTTACCAATTAAATGTTACTCGACATTGTCGGTTATCTACAAAAAATTTGCTGATCAGATGTTACACACTGTTGTCACTTTTATTGCTCGAACGAAACTACTATCAACAGGCCAGTTAGAGTTGTCTGAGTGTTCGTCAGATTTTTATGATCCCTTACATTAACTTCTTAAGTTGCTAGAGTATTGGCCAAGTTGAATATCATGTGTATAATTAGTGAAAACTTTGCCCTTTTGTTTTTAAGAATTTAATAATGAAATACAAGGGTTAGAATGATAACACCTTTTTATTTGTCAAGATATAAAATTTTCTGAGATTAATTTTATTCAAGTCATCTCCGCTCTAGGTTCAAGGGACTTCTTTCTTTGTGTAGGTTTTCAATTTATTTGATATGTGGGTGATTGGCTTGTCAATAATGAATGGCCTAATACATGTCTGGTTGAGCTTTCCCACAGCTTGTCATCACACAACTGAGTTGGCTTTCTTCAACACGAGTCCCTGGAGTGAAAGTCTTGTAGAAAACAAGTTTTTTGTAGTGGAGAGTCATCCTCCTTTTTACTTCTTCTTGCTAAAGGGATAAGTCGGCTTGTTTCTCCTAGAGAAGGAAAAGTGCAGGCATTACCACATTGTTGTTTGCTTCCCATCATGTAATTAAATCTACTTCATCAAATGCATACATCACCAAACTTTAGCTGTGTTGATTGAATTTGATTGGTAACATTACATCAATCCCGTGTAACAACATGAATGGACTTTGCCCGGTCATCATGAAGGGTGTCATTTGAACCGACTGAAGATCAAATGGAAGGGTATCTACCTAGTTTCTCTTAGCACCTTCAATCTTTCTCCTCAACAATTTTATGATGATCTTGTTTTATGCTTTGGCCTACCCATTTACTTAAATGTGATTAACTGAGGCAAACTTCAGGCTGATCCCTGACTTTGGTAGAAATCTTTCACCCCTTGGTAGCTAACTGTGTCTCATTCTCTGTGATGTGGTATTTAATAATGATAGATCAAATTCATTTAGATGATATTTCGAATGAAATCTGTCTGATTCAAGCGAGCCTTTTAGCTTTGATTCATTTAGGAAAATAATTCACGTCAAGTGGTAGTTTATGTTGACCTCGAGGCGGGGGAAAGAGTCTGGGGTTGTCGAGTCCCCAAAAAGCAATAGGTTGTAGGCTAAAGATAAGATGTAGTTTATGCACTGGTTGGTGTTGTAACGATATGTATTTCATACATTGATTGCTTCTTTAAGTGAAGTTTTTGACATATTTTTGAAGTATCGGCCAAAATTAATTTTATCGTTGCACTCGACATGCTAAATCATTTTCTCTGAAATTGGCTCCCAAACTCCCCCGAGTGTACCTCTCAGAGGGAATCCTCCATCTCATTTTCTCTTATACACCTCAGGTATAACAATGTTATTGTTCTTCGTAAAAGCTTTGCCTCAATCAAAAGATATTAGGTTTCTTTGATTTTTAAGCGCTTAGGGTCAATTACTTCTTCTGAGACCTTTCCGGTCTCTAGGTACGAGGTGTAAGGATCCACCCAATATTTTGGCCCTTAAGTTTCTAGATACATCACTTAGACTTTCTCGATGGTTGGTCAGAAAAGATTTTGAGGTGTCGCCTCTCCCAAGTGAATGAACATGGATAGGAGATAGGCTACTTGCTTGTCCTTGTTTCACGAATTGTGCCAACACTGATCCATAAGAGATCTAATGCTCAGGAGGGGAAGAGTATGATAATGGAGCACCCATTGATAAAATACTATGGGGCTTATTGACCTCATTTTTGCTCACATATGACTTGCACGGACATCACCC